>SNQJ01S0284951.1:0-11020 GCA_010110895.2 Picea sitchensis | reverse complement strand
ACTTTTGTCTATGTTCTTGAAGATGATTTCCCTCCCGAGCTTCCTCGAACTCAAACCCTCCAAACGGTCTCCTTTCAGCCTATGTGATACTTCCAGGGCTCTGTGCATGAAATCACTCTCCCTCCTGAGTTGTGTTCTCTTTGTATCCTCAAAGTATCCTTTGACCTCCGCACTCTTTGTAGTTATCGCTCTTGTGCACAAAAGCACTTTTCCTCCTGAGCTTCTCTTCTCTGAAACCTTGAAAGGTTTTCACAACCTCTGTGATTCCTATAGGATCCCTACACACAAAAAGGTTCTATCTATCCTAAGATTATCTATTGCTCAGACCTCTAAGGGACTTAACCCTTTTCTCTCCCTCAAATGGAGAATCGTATTCCCTCTTGGCAGTCTCTTGCTCAAGCAACTCCTTGCTGGTCCTGCAGGGTATTCAACAACCCTGTGAAGGTCCTCTTGACACTTCCCTTTCCCTCAGAACTCTAAGAGTTCTTCCTGTGAAAACTGGCACTTACTCAATGCCCTCTTGGTGGATCTCATGCAGAATCCCTCAGTGATTCTGTTCCCTTCCAAGAACTCTAAAGAGAGTTCTCATGTGCACTCTGTGAACTTGCTCAATGCCCTCCTAGCAGATCTTTCCCATATTTCCTCAGAACTTCTGTCTTCTCTAAACTCAAGATAGAGTTCTTCTCCTCAATGAAACCCATGCATCTACTCAATGCCCTCCTGACAGAGCTCTACATAAATCCTCAAAGATTATGTCTTCTTTCTGAAATCAAGATAGAGTTCTCCTGTGCACTCTAGTACCTTCTCAATGCCCTCTTGGCAGAGCTTCCAGAATCCTCAATGATTCTGATTTCTCCTTGAACCCACAATGGAGTTCTCCTCTGCACTTTCCCTTCTACAAAGTGTTCATAAACCTTAAGGTTTCCTCTTGAGTCAATAACTTCAGCTGGTGCACCCTCCTGGCACGTCCTTGCCCAAATTCTACAGAATTCAGGAGTGCATCTAGGCACTGGCTTTCAGAACCCACAGTGTTCTGTCATGCACTCTTGCATGAAGCCCCAAAGAACCCAACCTGAATCAAAGAACCCAGTAGACAATGAATTTTTTCTGTCCCTGCAAATGCACACCTATAACATACATCTACAACATCTAATGAACACACAAAGAAATTCATGAAATCACAGAATAACATGCAGGAAACTGTTGTTTGTCTTAATATAAAATGCCTTTGTTTACAATGTGTTTGAGCTCAGAATTTTTACAGAGTCTCGGCTCTTCCTATATTCTCTACTCTCGCAGATTCTAACTCTCTTCTAAGCACACTCTCCTTTCAAAATAGGATCTCAGATCTTTTTACATGAGGGGGCTCTTTTAGCTCTTCCCTCCATCTCACCTACTCTTATTCAATTACATTGAATTCACAATTAAATGGCTATCTAGTCTAGATCAGAGCTAGACCCCAACCTTACAACCATTGAAGGCCTCCTACATCTAAGCCTGTCCATATGCATACCTTTATGGCTCTACCAGACTTACAAGCATTTACTACATTAATTCAAATTCAAAATATGAAAGTGAGAAGGTTGTGCCTCTCTCCCATTGAATGCGTGCTTTAATGTGCTTGGTTGGCTGGCGCATTGCTAGATTGGAAGCGATGCTCCTGCATCATACTCCTCTGCTGCAAAAAATTCTTGAGCTCCTGCTCATGAGCTCCCTAGCATGGTTGTCGAAATCCACTTAGATCCCAAACAAATCTTTGGAGTTGTTCATTTGTTCCTTTGTTCTGTTGCTATTGCTACTTCCACTGCTCTGCTGCTACTGCTGTTGTTTCTTCCCGTCTGATCAGCTTCCCTTCATTGGAAGATTCTACTGATATTATCATCAGCTCTATGATCTCATCGATCACCTCATCCAGCTGCTCCTATGGCTGGATCTGTCCTTGTAGTCTCCTTGGCTGCACTTCCTCTCTACAAATGGGTAGATCAACTAGATATCCCATGCCATCTTCTTCATCCTCTGTGGCACTAAGTGTCCATTCTGCTGCAAAGTTCATCTTCACAGTCCTATCATTGAGTTGTTGCTCAGCTTTTCCCTATGACAGCTCTGTTGATTCCATATCTCTTTATGATGGCTCAAGTCCAAACTCTCCCAGTTGCTCCTTGGGTTGGTATTCTTCTTTTGCATCTGCTTCCAACTTCATCTGTTGGATGTGCATTCTCTGCACTATCACCCTTCTCTCTAGGGATTCAATATTCTCACACAGATCAACAAATCTCATGCTGTCTGCTTCTTCTACTGCTGCTGCTGCAAGCTCCAATGTTTCCGTCATCTCTGTTTCAACTTCCTGGCTGAAACATTTGAGCCATTCCTCGGAATGCTCATTTCCTTCTTCTGCTTGGGAAACTTTTGATATCTTCTCAAGCTCTTCCTCTTCTTTGACAGTCTCTGCTAGCTGTATTTTTTTTGTTGCTACATTGGCAACACAAACTCTTGCCTCAATTGGGCTACCTGGCAGGAATATTTGAATTCCCCCATTGATCAGAATGTCCTTCTAATCCTTCTCCTCTATCAGATTTCCTTTCTAATATGAACTCAGATCTGAGCTCATCTACTCTCCCTTACCCTCCTGACAATATGGGATTTCTCTATTGCCCCCTTGGCAGTCTAAATTTTCATTGCTGCCTTCTTGGCAGTTTATGAGGTCAACTGATGACTCCTTCTCATTGTCTTATTGGCAATATGAATTTTCTTCACTTCTCACCTGGAATACTTTGAGATCCTCAACTAATCTCATATTATTACCCTCCTAGAAATATGAAATTCCCATGCTGTCCTCCTAACAGTCTGTGAGATCCTCCAGTGATCTCACTTCATTGCCCACTTGGCAAATTGGGAATTCCTCTCTGCCCTCCTAGCAGTTCATGAGGTATTTTAGTGATCTCTCTTCCTCATCATCACTGAGATTTCTCCCAGCCTCTGGCTCACAGATGTGAACCACTTCCTCCTCTGGTTCATTGAGGTCTTCAACACACCTCAACCATTTTCTCAAAAACCTCCACTATCTTTTGGCCACGAATTCCTTGACTGGCCATTTCAACTTTGTCCTCATGGGCCATTCATACACCCAATGTGGTCTTGCATCTTGTTGCATTTGCAATGCAAGCTTCTCCATTCTCGCTCTAATCTCGGTGAGCTCTTTATCCATATCAGCCTTGCTCGGCTGCTGATGGATCTTCTTTCCATCATGTCTATTGCCTTCAGCAGCCATATTCCTACCTTCTATCTTCCCTCCTGGAAAACCTACTATTGTCACTCTACAACTGAGAGTGATTCCATCCTTTCTTTACAGTCGACCTGACTACCTTTTGACTGCTGCACACCTGCAACAATCTCCACAGAGTCTTAGTGCTCTATCTCCTTCTGCCTGTCTCTGCAAGCTGCCTCTGATACCAAACTGATGTGTACCAGAGTATTCTCTTTCTCTTCTTTCTCCTTCTGCCTGAAATATACAAACAGACTCAAGCTCTGATACCACACTGACATAGCACCCCATGCCTCAACAGGTTCTGTACGACCTCCCAATCTAATGATCGTTCATGAATTCAATTCTGAGTTGAAGTGGCTCCTTTGGATCCCTATCAGAACCTCAACATTCGATCCAAAGGTCTTTTAACTTTCCCACATCCTCCAACACGACCGTGATCCTTTCCCAAAAAGTAATTTTGGGTTTTGGGACTCCCTGAGTCCTGATGTCGAGAGCCTTTGCCTCCTCAATCCTTCGATCTCCGAATTACCGAAATGCCAAAATGGCGCTCAATGGTGATTAGCCCCCTGGGCCATATCTCTTTCCATGTGGCCGCTTTCCTCGTAATTGTAGTCTACTTTAGGGTTTTCAAATACTAAGAGCCCTAGTTCCTATTCATCAAGATGACTGAAGTACCAACGCCTGAAATGCCGAATCCCTGACCACTTTCTCCTTCAAAGGATGTGTCGCGTTTCACAACTTTGGGACTTCTGATGCGAAGTTGCCCAGTTCTCTGTCTGTGGGATCCCCAGTATGCCAAAACCAAAAATTCTCATCTTTGACTCCCCTCTCATCACACTTTCTCATACTCCCGGTATGCCAAATCTAAACTAGCGCTATTCTCCTAGACGCTTTCGGGAATTTGTGTTTCAAAACTTCACAAATCTCGTTGCTCAAGTTCCTGCCCTATCATACTCCTGGTATTCGAAATACCAAAGTACCAAAATCCTGAAACTCTGGTCCTCCTTCTCTCAAGCGAGATCGACGGCTGCGAGCCTCCCTGATCCAACGACTCAGATCCTTTCGGGATTCTTCTGGGTCAAGAGTTCCAAGCTCTCACCCCTGCATCTTCTGGTAGACGAAATACCGAAATCACCTTCCTTTCATAGACTTCCCCGATGCCTTGATCACTTGACACATGTCCTTTTATTGGACATTCCTAATCCCTTTGGGATTTCATGACTCAGGACTTCCTGTCTCTCGACTCTTCCTCTTCAATCTTCCAATACCTGAAATCCCAATGGGTTCGGGATTTCTGCTACTCATCCTCTGAATGATGGATGGTCTCGATTTTTTCATTGTTTCGGTACTTTGCAGGTCCTCTCCTCAGCACACACGAGAGTTAAATCTCATGAATCTCTCCATAGATCTGACGACTATCGACTATCTGTGCAAGATCTGACGGTTCCAGATTTCTTCTAATGCGTGCTCCCCTGCTGCTACTTGGACATGAATTCAACGGTTTGGATCTCGTCCCCTACTTGATCTGACGATAGCTGTAGCTCTCCTAAGTTCATGCTCTTCTTCCTACCTAGAGGATTTTCAAAGTGTCAAAAGGCCTCGGCCTTTATCTCTGCTGATGAAGCCTCTACTCATAGTTTCTGTCTACGTTCTTGAAGATGCTTTCCCTCTTGAGCTTCCTCGAACTCAAACCCTCCAAAGGGTCTCCTTTCAGCCTCTGCGATACATGCAGGGATTTGTGCATGAAATCACTCTTCCTCATGAGTTGTGTTCTCTTTTAATCCTCGAAGGATCCTTCGACCTCCACACTCCTTGCAGTTATCACTCTTGTGCACAAAAGAAATTTTCCTCCTTATCTTCTCTTCTCTGAAACCTTGAAAGTTTTTCATGACCTCTGTGATTCCTATAGGGTCCCTGCACACACGAAGGTGTTGTCTGTCCTGATCTTATCTGTTGCGTAGACCTCTAAGGGACTTAACCCTTTTCTCTCCCTCAGATGGAGAATCTGATTCCCTCTTGGCAGTCTCTTTCTCAAGAAACTCCTTGTTGAGCCTGCAGGGTATTCAACAACCCTGCGAAGGTCCTCTTGACACTTCCTTTTCCCTCAGAAATCTAAGAGTTCTTCCTATGCAAACTAGAACTGACTCAATTCTCTCCTGGCGGAGCTCCTGCAGAATCCCTCAATGATTATGTTCCCTTCCATTAACTCTAAGCAGAGTTATCCTGTGTGCTCTGTACACTTTCTCAATTCCCTCCTAGCAGAGCTTTCCCAGATTTCCTCAAAAATTATGTCTTCTCTAAACTCAAAGTAGATTTCTTCTCCCTAATGCAACCCGTGCATCTACTCAATGCCCTCCTGGCATAGATCTACATAAATCCTAATATATTCTGTCTTCTTTCTGAACTCAAGATAGAGTTCTCATGTGCACTCTAGTACTTGCTCAATGCCCTCATGGAAGAGCTTCCATAATCCTCAGTGATTTTGATTTCTCCTTGAACCCACAATGGAGTTCTCCTCTGCACATTCCCTCCTCCAAGGTGTTCAACAACCTTGAGGTTTCCTACTGAGTCAATAACTTCAGTTGGTGCGCCCTCCTAGCACTTCCTTGCCCAAATTCTGCAGAATTCATGAGTGCATCTAGGCACTGGCTTTCAGAACCCGTAGTATTCTGTCATGCACTCTTGCATGAAGCCTCAAAGAACCCAACCTGAATCAAAGAACCTAGCAGACAATGATTTTTTTCTGTCCCTGCAAATGCACACCTACAACATACATCTACAACATATAATGAACACACAAAGACATTCATGCAATCATAGAATAACATGCAGGAAACTGCTATTTGTATTAATATAAAATGCCTATGTTTACAATGTGTTCAAGCTAAGAATTTTTACAAAGTCTCGGCTCTTCTTATCTACTCTACTCTCGCAGATTCTAACTCTCTTATAAGCACACTCTCCTTTCAAAATAAGATCTCATATCTTTTTACATGAGGGGGATCTTTTAGCTCTTCCCTCCATCTCACCTACTCTTATTCAATTACATTGAATTCACAATTAAATGGTTTTCTAGTCTAGATTGGAGCTAGATCCCAGCCTTACAACCATTAAATGCCTCCTACATCTAAGCCTGTGCATATGCATAGCTTTATGGCTCTACCAGCCTTACAAGCATTTATTACATTAATTCAAATTCAAAATATGAAAGTGAGAAGGTTGCGCCTCTCTCCCATTGAATGCACGCTTTAATGTGCCTAGTTGGCTGGCGCGTTGTTGGCTTGGAAGCGATGCTCCTACATCACCCAGCATCAAATTGCAAGGGGAACTGAGGAAAATCAAGCCACAATTATTTGATGGAGAAAACAATAAAGGTGAATATCCATAAGCATGGTTGTTGGGAATGAGAAAATATTTCCAGTTGCATAAATACACATCAAATGAAAAAGATAGAATTGAATCCTACCACATTCAAGGAAATGTATCTATGTGGTGGGATCGACTGAAGCACGTCAAACATGTTGATGAGAAAATAATTTGTTGGAAGTAGTTCAAGAAATAGTTTTGGCAAAAGTACTTGTCAGAGTAATATTATGACAAGAATATGTGAGTTCTTTGAACTTGAACTTCGGAACATGACTATGGATGAATATGAGAGAAATGTTTTGGAACTTCTCAGGTATGTAAGCTTCATTAGAGATGATAAGGTCAAAATTCAAAGGTTCCTGAGTGGACTACCATCCTTCTACAATGAAAAAATTCATTTTGATCAACCCGATAATTTAGAGGAACCCATAAGGAAGGATAAGTACTTGTATGAGCAAAATATAGGAAGGTAATCATTCCAAAAGGATTTAGATGACAAGAAAAAAGGATTAAAGCCACCATTAATAAGGAATAGAACTCAATCATATCAACAAGGGAAGCCATTTCAAGGTGATCATAAAATGAAAGAGACCTTGGGAAACAGGCCAAGATAAAAACCCATAAAGTGTTGAGGATTTGGAGGAGATCACATGTATAAATATTGTCCTCGCCGAGGATATAATATGAATAATTTTCATAGCATCAAGAAAGAGGAGACAATAGAGGACATGGGAAAAATCATGCCAAGGATCTATGCATCATTGGACAATAAACAAGCATACTATCAATCCCACATGATTGAAGTGGAAGGTAAGAATGATAATCATCCCATAGCTATTTTAATTGATTCTGGAGATAGTCATATATATATAGATCCAAATATAGTTGAAAGGTTTAAATTGAAGAAATTAAATCATGAAAAGTATTGGTTAGTTAATCTAGCTACTGGAATAAAGAGAATAATTAATGAGTTTGTTAAAGAATTCCCTATAAGCATGAATGCAATTAACACTAAGGCAGAGTTGAACATGATACTACTTGGGTCTTATGATTTATTGATTGGTATGGGTTGGATAGAAAAGAATCATGTTATTTTATATTCTTATAACAAGGTTTTCACATGTCCTTATGAGGAAGGTAATTCAAGGATGGTGCAAGGTATCCCAAGTCCTATATCTATCCGAGATATTTCAACATTGCAGCCAAAACATTTTTTAGAAAAGGGCACCAGATATATGCAACCCATATGGAAAAGCCAATGAAATATAAAGAGACAAGTATTGAATATTATCCAATATTGAGGGAGTTTGAAGATGTGTTTAAGGAGTTGTTAGGATTTCCACCGAAGAGGGATATAGAGTTTTGTTTTGAATTAATGCCTGGAGCTTCCCCAATATACAAGACTCCCTATAGAATGATCATGCCATTGCTAAAAGAGTTGAAAATGCATCTAGAAGAGTTGTTAAATAAAGTGCACATACACCAAAGTGTTTCGGGGATGATTTTAAGGATGGAAATTTATTTTTAAATGTAGAAACCTTGGCGAATATTACTAATCCTTCATATGCCAACTATAAATGTTTGGCGATATTTTTGTAAAAATATTCAGATTTCTAAGGATTCTATATAGTTTTTACAAAAATTTGGCGATTTTTAAGGTAAAATAATTTTATCCTATAGAATTTCGGCGAATCATTTTTAAAATAGCGAATCTCTTTTTTGGAAAAACCATGGAAAATTAGCCCATGAGCGAAATTTAGCCCCTAAAATCATCCCTGAAGTGTTTCTCCTTGGGGTGCCCCAGTTCTTTTTGTTAAGAATAAATATGGAACGTTGAGGCTATGTATTGACTTCACACAACTAAACAAGGTTATAATCAAGAATAAATATCCTTTTCCAAGGATTGATGATCTCTTTGATAAGTTGAAAGGAGAAAATATATTCTCCAATATTTACTTGAGGTCAAGTTATCATCAAGTGAGAATCAAAGAAGAGGATACTAGAAAAACAATATTGAGGACAAGGTATGGACACTATGAATTTGTAGTGGTGCCTTTTGGGTTTAAAATTGCATCGGCTACATTTATGTGTTTGATGAATGGGATGTTCATAGATTTCCTGAACAAGTTTTTATTGTATTCTTGGATGATATTCTCATCTATTTTAAGACAAAGGAGGAGAATGAGAAATATTTGAGGATGGTGCTACAAGTGTTGAGAGAGCTCCAATTGTACGCCAAATTGAGTAAATGAACTTTTTTTCAATATCAAATCCATTATTTGGGTCGCATTTTTTCAAAATATGGTATAATAGTGGATCCAAAAAAGATTGAATCAATCAAAAGTTGGCCAAAACCAACAAACATTTCAAATGTTAGATCAATTATGGTTCTAGATGGTTCATACAAGAGATTCAATATGATATTCTCCAAGATTTCACACCCAATAAAATATTTAGAAAATAAAGGAGTGAAATTTGAATGAAGTGTAAAGCGTAAGGAAAAATTCTACTGTTTAAAGGATTTTCTAACCAGGGCATGAAAGCTGCAAATCCAGATGAGTATTTTGTTGTGTGCGCATATGCATGCAAGGAAGGGATTGATGGAGTCCTTATGAAAAATGGACATGTAATTTGTTATGAGTCCAAAAAATTGAAGGAGAATGAAACAATTTTTTCTACACATGAATTAGAGTTGGAAGCCATGGTACATGACTTAAGGATGTGGAGGCATTACCTTATGGGTAGAAAATTTGAATTGAGTATAAACCATAGTGGTATAAAATATTTGTTTGATTAACCAACACTAAATGCTAGACAAAGAGTTTATTAGTGAATATAACTTTGATATCAAGCACATAAAAGGAAAAGGGAACAAGGTGGTTGATGCACTCAGCAGAAGGGTGCATAAAATGCCTGCTACAACCATTAGTATGTACATAACAGATTTGAAAGATAGAATTCTAGAGGATGTAACAACAAATCAACATTATGTGCAAGTTAGAGAAATCTTACAAAAAAATGATACACAAAAAAATTATAATGATTACAAGATGGAAGAGGATGGAATCCTCTTATTTTAGAATAGTATTTATGTTCCTAATTATAAGAAATTGAGAAATTTAGTTCCACAGGAGATGCATACTGTTCCATATGTTGGACATCCACGATATCATAAAACTATTACATCTATAAGAGGCCAATATTTTTGGCCTAGTATTAAGAAAGATGTCACTGATTATTTGGCTAGATGCATGGAATGAAAAAAGGTAAAGGACGAACACCGAAATCCAGCAGGACTATTGCAACCATTGCCCATTCTTGAATGGAAATGGCAAGTTGTTACTATCAACTTCATTACTAAATTGCCTAGGAAAACAAGGTAACATTATTCCATCATTACAGTTGTGGAAAAGATTACAAAGGATGCACATTTCGTTATGGTAAAAGTAACTCATAAGGAAGCCAATATTGCAGAAATTTACATGAGACAAATTGTTAGGTTACATGGTGTGAATAAGGCAATAGTGTCAGACCGAGATCCCAAGTTCACTTCCAATTTTTGGAAGGGATTGTTTAATGGGTTTGGGACAAATTTGAATTTTTGTACAACATATCACCCATAGTCATATGTCAATACATAAAGGATTAATCGAATGATTGAAGATATGTTGAAAATGTATGTAATGGACAAGCCTTCTAGGTGGGAGGACTATATACATTTAGTTTAATTTTATTATAATAATGGGTATCATGAATCATTTAAAATGATCTTTTTTGAAGCATTGTATGGAAGAAAATGAAACACACCAATAAGTTGGGATAACCCAACAGATAGAGTCATGATTGAGCCCGAATTGTTAAAGGAAATGGAAGATGAGATGGTAAAGATCAGACTGAAATTGCAAGTTTCCCAAGATAGGAAAAACATTTATGTCGATAAAATAATAATTCATAAATAATTGAAATTGGGAGAGCATGCTTGTTTAAAAGTTAAATCCTAGAGAAGCTAGCTAAAATTAGGAATTTTCCTAAAGTTAGCGGTGAGATATTGTGGGCATTTTGAGATATTAGAAAAGATAGGTCTAGTTGCATACATGCTAGCATTACCTGCATCCATGAGAATTCATAATCTGTTCATGTTAAGTACCTAAATATATTTGAATATAAATCTCAAAATAACCAAGAATCTCAACAAGAATAAACCAAACCATTCACCAAAATATTGAACACAAGAAATAATCAAAACCCTTGAGGTAGGGTAACACCATATATTATTCTTTATGGAAGGACTGCACTCCTCAAGAAATACTTTCTTTTTACAATAACCATATTCTTCACTATGTTTCATTACATTGCTTAAACTTCTTTATATAGCTCTCTTTATCTCCT
>SNQJ01S0284949.1:0-11020 GCA_010110895.2 Picea sitchensis | reverse complement strand
CTGAATCCTCTGATCATCTCTATCTCTTCTCCTTTGTTCCCTAGGAAAAGCCTCTGGCACATTGTTATAAGGCTTCCTGAAACCTCTACTATCTGTATTTTAGGGATTTCTGTAGACGGGATTCCTTTCTAATTCCCACCTTTCCATCCTGGAAGAAAGTGATTTTAGCACTATAGATGTCTCATCTATCTAAAGGGGCAAGGGAGAGGGACTGGATGGGGAAGCTTAAGGTCTCTGCCTAGATATGTTTCTACCAGCAGTGCTCCTGAGTCAGTCAACAACCAATATGCTAGATTCTACCTCCACGGTTGCATCCTGCATGTGGGCCAGAGTAGTGGCTCTTCTTTCCCTCAACAGGAGGCATAAATCGGGATCAAAGGTGATAGAATAAGTGATATTTGCAGAGGCTTCGGAGGGTTTTATCTCAGCAAGGATTTTATTGTACATTTTATTGAACCTCTTGGAGAACTCGGAGATAGACTCCCCGTCTTTTCTCTTCAAAGACCCAAACTCTATCATGTAATACATGAAGTCTTTTTTATCTCCCCACTGTCTCAAAAAGGAACTATCCAAAGCTTCGATCCCATCAATAGATCTAGGGGGCAGGGCCTTGAACCATTTTCTAGCCTCGCCTTGAAGGCTATGGACAAAAATCCTCATCCATACGTCTGCGTGCATGATAACATTATCATCTGTAAAACTGTAAAAGGATTCTAAGTGTTCTTCTGTAGTTATGTCCCCCTCGCCTGTAAACTTGGGTAGCTGCTTGAGGTAACCATCTGCTGGGAGGGCATTGAGAGGCTAAGGTAACACACGGGGAGCATACCTAGCGGCTATGATGGCCTCCATTCTGGTCATTGGGGGATTTGCTCCTACCATAGGGATATTATGTGGAGGAGAACTCGAAAGAGAAAGAGCTCGAAAATGGGATACTGGTGATGAGCTTCTAATGGGAGTGGGAAACAACATGGGATTTAGGGAGAAGGCTAGTGAGCTTAAGTTGGCAGATGCTTCTCTTTGTGTAGAAGCGACAATAGTAACAGGAGGAGGAGCGGTAAAGCTAGGAGTGGGAAAATCTTCTGTGTTCCTGGGCCTATGCCAAGGTACAGCTTCAGGGGAGAGGGGAGTGACAAGGATTTCTCCCTCCAATCCTAGACCAGGGGGGGAAACCTCAATAGGAACACTCCCAAAATTCAGGAAATGGGAAACTTCAGAAAGCGGTCTGCTAAGAAACTGAGGAGGAGAAAATGGAGTTCCTACAGAAGGAGATGGCAGATTACTTGGTTCGACGACAACAACTTCTCCTTCAGATGCCTTTCCTTTTCCAGGAACCACCTCCAGATCATCTCCAGGTGTAGCTAGAGGCATCTATTGATGGGACTGCGTGTGCCTGCCTCTGAAAGCCACAATTGACACGATAGGTTTTCCACAGTGGAGTCGTCACAATGGAGTTGCCAGGTGCACAGTAGCAATCTTCAAAGGCTCTGATACCTGATGCACCTTTATAATCAGAGGCTCAATGTTGTTCAATCTCGGGGAAAATTTTCAACTTCGGCCCCGACAACGGCGCCAAAAATGTTGGCGACGGAAGTCACTCCTGGATTGTAGCAGGAGCAGAGCCCAACGCCCATCAGTTTATGTCATGATTTGTTTATAAAAGAGGTGATCGAATGGAAGTTAACTCAAAACAATATTGTTTAAACTCCGAAACTAGGCCGAGCATGCATGGGTAAGTGAGGTCTTAGATAAACTTCAGACAGTGAGATGTAGTAAGGGTGAGTAGGGGGAAGAATTGTATCAGAGAAATGCAATGGTCTGTCATAAACATCAGGTTTCTAACAGACTGTAGGAGAAGGCATCTAAACGCAAGATCTTCTTACATTCAAATGTAGAAAACCAGAGAACACAATAATGCCACGATAAATCCTTTATCATAACATAATTGCAATAATCCATGTGAATCAATCAATCATGAACTCCCTCAGTATGAGATGAAAACTAGATGAGGCCGAAAAACTGTCTGTCATTAAAACAAGAAATCTTACATACAGATGCATAACCATAGAACTAGAGTGTCTGTTAAAACTTTACCATCGGGAGCTTCACTCTACCATCGATACCCTGAAAATCATCAAAAMTAAGCATATATACCCTAAACATTTGGCCAACAGAGGCTTACTAGACTTTCGGGATGAGGAGTCTCTTCAATCAAATCTGGTCTGCACTTCTCTATCATATGCCACCTTAATTCTGCGTGGCTCGCGCAAGAGGGTAGCTGAGCCCTTAAATGCTAAATTAGCGTGCATAGGCTTCCCTGGCGAGTCAAGGACTCGGTATGGATTCCACAGAAAGAACCAGTACAGAGGACCATCTTGGGTAGGCTTTCATCTGAGACATCCATACCTTGCAATTAATGCGTGAGGCGAGGCCTCAACCACCCTCCCTCTTCTTCATTCGTTTCGTGCAGGTATCGGGATTTAGAACACGTCGAAACAGAATTTGGAGAACACAATGCCCCCCTTCTGAAATTCAACTCAGCGCTTCTAGCCCCTTTTGTACAGCCCCTTCTACTCCCTCAAGTGACCACGGGCCGTGACCCTACGCCTATCTCCCAGAGTGCTTTTGGCGTTTCGGGGTTCGCAGATGGGAAGGAGCGGGTCTTCTCTCTTCAAAATTGCAATGAATGAAATGCCAGGAGGGCCTAACAGTCACCACGCATCCCTCCACTGATCTGATGGTTCTAAACTGATTTGGCAATATTGTGGGCCCGGGTCCGAGACATCTTCGATTCCTCGCGCTTTGGGGATATGAGAGAGTTGTTCCTTATGCTTCGAAATCGCGATGGGCGAAAAGGAGAAGAACCTAATCACGCACAACATGTTCCTTGAGGATGAACGACTGAGATCACTCTCGATGATTTGGGGTCCGTCTTGCCAAATGATAAACCTTAGCACCCTTCCTTCAGGCCTGCTTCTTTATGACCAGACGCCAAAACCATGGGCCTAATTCTGGGCGCTTTCGACGCTTCGGGATTCGGGGTTTCAAGATGTGAAATGACGAAGAGCGTTTACCCCTCAAACTCCTGATTGTCAACATGGCACAGATGTGTGCCGTGTGTACTTAAGATGAATGGCCGAGATAACATTCATTACTCAAAAGAGGGATGCTTTCATCTTCACGATCTCTTGACGCAACCTAGTGCTAGGACCGTGGGCTCGGCTCCAAAGGTGCCTCGACATTTCGTCGATCGGCAATTTCAGCTGCAACGAATGGGAGGTCTCTTTTCTCCTGAAACATGGATCCCCACAATGTCGACTGGCTGCCACCTGTCCCAACTGGATCGGACGACCCAGATCTGTCTTGAACTATGGGTGATACCTCTTGTGCTAAATCTTAGGCAACTTGAGACGCCCGAAATATCGGTGACCATCGATCATCTTTATAGTTGGATCTCAGCTGCTGACAACAACACTTCACTCGCTCGCTTGTCCTGTAACCCGAAAAGAGATTCTCCCGCTCTGCACTTGGGCGCTTCCCGTGGAACCTGCAGACCTGGGTACCTTTGTGCCCATGACAAAAATTGTTGCTAACACATTCTATAACCATTATTAAAGGATCATAAACATTACAAGTACACATACTTATATGTTCAATAATGTCTTCCAACCAACCAACTAACTAAGGGGAAATGCCTTTCCAACCAATCGTAGGCTATGTTGCACTGTGTCTTTATACAACATGCCACCCCTGTTCCAAGCCATGATACCACTAGGGGACTTCCTTGGTTGATTTCCACATCAAATAATGGATCGGGAAGGTTACTCTCTGACACTCCATTGGCAACATCAGAAGTTTCCCTCTTCCCACCGAACTCAATACCTCCATGAGTTTACTAGGAACCTTGCCAAATGGATTTCATTTGCAAAAGGGAGCCCCTTTTCTACTACAAAGTCCCTCAGAGACCTCCCATTTCCAGTGTCAATTTATTTCCAGTAAGTACCAAGTCATGACCCTCTATTTCTCTAGTTTAGATATGGTTCTTCTCTGTTCCAAGGTGACCATTCAAATATTGGGAAAGTTTTCTATTTTTCTCAGGAAAAATTCCCAATTTATTTATGTTTCTCAGAGTTGTGTGCATGATCTCTATTACTCATTCAAATCACCATGTATATTTTGTGAGTCTACAACTCATCCTTGTGGGTGTTCTCTGTTCCAATGTGTGTGTGAAAAATTGCATGTCTACGTGTGTCATGTCCTTATGTATCTATGTGCATTGTATTTGCATCTACATGTTGCTTTATATGTTTTCCCTCTTCCTCCATATTCCTTATTCCATGTTGTAACATTCTCCTTACTCCCAGATATCCCCAATGACTTATGTTAGAAGTAAACCCCAAGTGAGGCCCTTGAATCAAAGGGTAAAATATTGCATACTTCTAGAGAATGTTGCAGTCGACCCTTCACTCTTCCAAGTACCAATTCAGATAATAGTTATATCTTCTCAAATAACCAACCTGATCACCATCAACAGGTTTCGTGGGGTCAAGAAAATCCAAGTACATTAAACAACTTATGCATTTAAGTTATGCAAGTGCAAGTTGGATCATTGGTGATATTCCTAATTTCTTCATTAAAACTTCCCAGTTCCACCTCACTAGTCCCACTCATGGTATCATGGACAATACTGCAAGGCTTCCTTCTTAGTTAACTTTCTGGTGTTTTCATTAATCGAAAACACAATTACATGCTCCATTAGCCACAATACATGAAGTCTTAACATAATTAGATTCATAGGGTAAAGTGGGGTGTTACATTCCCATCCCCCTTTAGGAAACACCATCCTCAGTGTTTTTAACACCATATATACAAATTTACATGGAAAAATGAAATGGTTATGTGATCCTCATGGAATCCTCTAGTTCCCAATTGGTATCATCATCTCCAAAGTTCTTCCATTGCACCTTGACTTGCCTGACATCTCATTTCCATAGCAATGTCTCTTTCCTTTCCAGGATGCATTGAGGCTCAGGATGAAATTCTTTCTTTGGTTCCACCGGTATCACAGTCCAATCAATAACATGATTAGAATCATGAATATACTTCTTTAATAAGATACATGGAACACATTTTATAATTGTGGTGAAAACCACACATAGAGTCTAGCTAACAACAATTCATACAAAGCTTGCAAATTGAGAGAAGGAGAGAAGATATGAGAGAAAACAATCAAAAGAATTGTATTCACTGTATAAGTAAAATGGTAAAATACACATGATGTACTCTACATGGCTAAGTGAAGTCACCATAGTAGTGATCTAGAGAGATATAGACACTCATTGATAGAAACTAAAGTAATCTGCCACCTAGTCCTAGTTAACTGATCCATGCAATCATCAGTTAAGTGAGCCACATGCATGTAAGTGAGAGAAACACGTGAAACTGCTGGCGATAAAACTGAGGTTTCCATGGATGAGTGATTTCCATTAGTATAATTGAGTGTAACTAAGTGTAACTAACTCTGAACTGAAGAGGAACACTCTACTTTGTAGGGGAATATTCTCTAGAGAGAATATTCTCATCTAAGGAATCCTTCTCAACATTGGACTATCAACCTTAGGAAAAGAATTACCTAGGTGAGTGCGTAATACCCCTCCAACTCCCCCCATGAACACTACTAGGGGGTAAATGATGAATGGGTCCCTCCAACCAAGGCCGTGTTAGGTACCAATTATACAATGCATCTAAGAATGAAACACTAAAAAATAAAGGAAAGAGGTAAAACCTCATGGAAGAAAACAAAACCCTCAAAGTACAATGCATCAAAAAATAATAATAAGGAAGAAAGGAAGTTACTAAGAAAATTTTTCCTTCAATCTAAGACGATCGTGCAATAAGTGGAACTTTTTCTCAGTAAATTCCTTGGTGAAGATGTTTGCAATCTATTCAGCAGATGGATGGTACTGCAAATTGATGATCCTGTCATGTAATATCTCTCTATTTTAATGCATATGGATCTCAATGTTTTTGATCCGATGTCGTTACAATTATTCTCCACAAAACATGAGAGTACTCTGATTTTCACACCAAATAATAGTCGGATGATGAAACCAGATGCCAATCTTGGGTAGGAAGTTTTGAATCCAAAGTTCATGAATAGTGACGTTGAACACTCCTCTGAAATCAACCTATGATGATGATAGAGCAATAGATGACTGTTTTTTTCTCGACCAATAGATGGTACCAGAACCAAAACTAAGCACGTACCCATAAGTGGACTTGGAATCTATGTTATCACCAGCCCAATCAAAATCGACGAATCACATAAGATCCAATGCACAACCTAATGCCTAGTGGATCCCATAAATTTTGTTTCCCTAAACATATCTAAGTATGCGCTTAACAACCTTCCAGTGTAGCTCATGCATCTTCTTCATATTCCTGGAAACTTCCCCTACTACATATGAGAGATCTGGTTGGGTGTGGGTGAGATATAAAAGGATCCTCATAAGTTGTCGAGATAAGATTTTTTCCACCAATGGTGTATCCCTTTTATCCTCAAGATGTACCCTAGATAGAAAGGATGTGGTTGTTGACTTGCAGTCGGTCATGTGGAATCTAACAAAGAGACCTCTCGCATACTTAGTATGAGATAACTTGATGCCTAAATAATCCCAACTGATATCGAGACCAAGGAAATAGTGCAGTGGACCCATGTCTATAATAGAGAGCATGTCATTCATAACATCTTTAACTGCAAAAATTATTGAGGTTGAACTTCCTGTGATCAGGAGGTCATCAACATATAAAAATAAGATTAGCAAGGAGTCTAAGGTCCTCAACATGTAGACGTTTGGATCTTATTTGCATCTAAAAAATTACTGAGAGAGCAAGTGGGAATCCATGTTCGCATACCATGTTCTAGGTGCCTACTTGAGGCCATAGAGGGACTTCTTCAGTCGACATACTAAGGATGAGTTCGGAATGAACCCTTGCAGTTTATCCATGTAAATTTCCTCTAATATATCCCCATGAAGAAAATCATTCTTCACATCCATATAGTGAACTTCCCACCCCCTGGCTTCCGTAATAGAAAGGGCCAATTAGGCAGAGTCCATCTTTGCTATGGGAGAAAAGGTTTCATCATAGTCTATCACGTGGATTTGTTGAAAGCCTTTAGCAACCAGTCTTGCCTTATACCTTCTCAAATGTCTATCTATTGCATTCTTGGTCCTATAGACCCATCTACATCTGACAATATTCCTATCTAAGGGAAGCAGAATCGGATCACAAGTCTAGTTCTCGAGGAGAGAGTTATACTCCTCTTGTATGGTGGCTTCCTAGTAGGGATTCCATGTATAATCTAAATATGTATGTGGGTATGAAGCTAGAACCATATATAAATGCATGGGAATCACTGGTTCAATAGTTGTGAGTGCATGAGGAGGATCCTCAAACCAATACCTCATCCTCCTCTTATTTGTTGGATCCCCCACAAGGTCTCCTAGTGCCTATAGGGTGGTTTGGGCCCACTTGGGCATCTAAGGTGGATCAACATTTTCATGATGATCATCAACATGCTCATCATATTCCAAATAAAATTTGAAGCTCAGATCTGAACCATGATCTGAGTGAGTGGATCATCATCACTAATGTTTGGTGTAGGTATTGGTACAGAGGTATCTACATGTGGCTCTTACAATGCATGAAAGGGAGTTTCCTCAAATGGAACATTGTGCTCAATGATGTGCAAGTCAGTAGAGGGATCAAGTAACCTATAACCTTTCACACCATATATATATCCCAAAAAATATGCATGTGGTACTTTGTGGATCTAATTATTTCCTCTTTTCAAAGGGTACACGAGCCCATGCATGTGATCCAAATATTCAGAAGTGGGTGACTTCCGACTTGTTTTTTCTCCATGCCTCAAATGAGGTCTAGTCCTTGAAATATATGTGAGGGGATATGTTCTAAATGTGGTTGGCATAGTTAAGTTCCTCAACCCAAAGCTTGGGTGGTAGAGATATTGCATGCAACATGTAAGTAGCCATCTCCTTGAGGGATTTGTTCTTCCTATCGGCTACTTTGTTCTATTGTAGAGTGTAAGGTACTATGTGATGCAGTTGTATACCTTCATCTCAAAACAAATGTTAGGAATATCGGTTCACTTTCCCCCCCCCCATTTTTTATGTAGAGGATTTTGATCTTTCTCATGAACTGAGTCTCTACATGTTCTTTGAAGTCTTTTATATGCTCAAAAACCTCATACTTTTTCCTGAGAAAATACACCCAAGTGTATCATGAGAAATCATTAATAAATGTAAGCACCTACCTTTATTTTTTGATGGATGGATGAGGAAAGGGTCCCATTAGATCATCGTGGATGAGGTCCAAAGAAGAGGAGGACCTCTAGGACTTCCCTTTCTCAAAATTCTCTTGAGGATGTTTGCCAAGAACACATCCTTGACAATATCCTTTTGAAAAGTGTATGTTGGGAAAGTCGGTGACCATGTCCTATTTTCATAGTTGTTGCATGTATTTGAAGCTCATATGGATGAATCTCTCATGCCATAATCTACTAGTATCATCAAAATTCATCAATAGTAAATCAGAATCAGATTTAGTAATGAATTTACTGAAAGTATACAAATGATATTGATGGTTTACCTCACCAACAACAATCGTGGGGTTATCATGAATATCAGATATGGTTATGGAATCATATGTGAACTCCACCCTTTTTCATGTACCAGAATGTGTTATCTGATAAATGGAGAGTATATTCACAGAGAGTTTTGGAACATGCAAAACATTCTCAAAACTTCAATGTGAAAATTCTACTCTCCCTTGGCCAATGACCTCAACTAGGGTATCATCTCCCATGAGAATGGGAGGTCCCATGCATGCAGAGATAAACGATAAAATATTCCATGTTTCTTCCATATGGTGGGATGCACTTGAATATAAGATCCATGCATCATTAGAAGAGCTAATGGAAATCAATGCATGAGAGTTACCTCGTTCGGCTTGATCTTCCAAATTCGTTTTGGAAGCTTCGAGAATGTGATCCCCGAGGTTGTTCTTCAAAAGAATCGGTGCCATCTAATCAATTTTATTCTTCATGCATGTAGATTCAGGATGATAAACATGGTTGCAGTAATCGCATTTGGTCTTCCCTTTCTTTCCTTTCACACCTTTGGAACTTGAGGAATCATTGAAGGGTTTGGAGTACCCTTCCTTCTTTGGATCTTCATGTTCCTTTCCCTTGCCTTTTTTCTTGGAATTTGAATTGGAAGTTTTGTTTCTTTCATACACAACAAGTGCATGTGCATTGGGTCCCTTGATTATCCCCATTTTGATGACATTATCTTTCTCATGCGTGACAGATTCAATAAATGGATCCAATGTCGGTGTTTTCTAGGACACTCTTGCAGTGAATCTATTTGTATGAAATGATGAGATGAAAAAAACATAATCCAAACCAAGTTTTACTAAGATAGAAAGGATTAGCTGGCTATTGTGAGTGGATTTGTATATTTCACATTCCTTTAGATGAAGGAGGAGGGACTTGAACTTCGTAAAGAAGTCCTGGATATTGTCAAATTCCTCAAATCTAAGGAATTTATCTCGAACTCGAGTATATGGTCTCTCATTTCGTCATTTTTTCCAAATAGATCCTCCATATTTTTCCAAACCTCATCCGGTGTGGTACAATATTGAATGTGAAACAAAAGCTCGAGGGACATAAACACATAGAGGAGGCCGTAAGACTCATCCATATGGTTGAGATACATGTTCTTCTCGATAACAAAGGTTGGATAAACCTTTTTATCCATGGTAATGTGGTACAAGCCTCTCCATATGAGTTGGTGCATATTTTTAAGATTCCACTCGAAGTAGTTGTGAGGCATCAGAAGCATTTTCGGAAATTAATCCATCTTTTCTAACAACATATCCCTTTTGGACCTGCAAATAAGATACATGTGTACCTTGCTCCTAACAACCTATGGGATCTGATACCATCTATAATTGTAGTGAAACCTGCATAAAGAATCTAGCTAACAACAATTCGTACAAATATTGCAAATTGAGAGAACGAGAGAAGAGATGAGAGAAAGGAATCAATAGAATTGTATTCACTATATGAGTAAAATGGTAAAATACACAAGATATACTCTGCATGGCTAAGTAAAGTATGCATAGTAGTGATCTAGACAGATCTAGAAACTCACTGAAAGAAACTGAAGTAATCTTCTACCTAGTCTCAGTTAACTAATCCATGCAATCATTAGTTAACTAAGTCACACGTGTGGAAGTGAGAGAAAAACATGCAACTGCTGGTGATAAAACTGAGGTTGCCATGCATGAGTGACTACCACTAGTATAATTGAGTGTAATTGACTCTGAATTGAAGAGGAACACCCTATTTTGTAGGAGAATATTCTCTAGAGAGAATATTCTCATCTAAGGAAGCATTCTCAACATTGGATTATCAACCTTAGGAAAATAATTACCTAGATGAGTGTGTAATATCTCCAACACACATTGTGAGCTCTAACAATAGGTGGTAGGGAAATTCTATATGATACCATTTCCACTCTTTCCAGGACTTTAAATGGTCCACAATAGTGGGGTGCTAACTTGGCACAAGTTCCCATCCTTAGGGAGATCCTCTTGGGTTTTACACTAAGATACAAAAGATATCCCATCTTAAATTCATTATGATTTATTTTTCTATCTGCATAGCTCTTCTTTCTATCATGGAATACTTTTAATTTTATCTTATTTTGATCATTTCTTGCTCCATTTCTCTTAGCAAGTTCATTCCAAGTGTGATCATATCCATTGGACTGCCCCAACTATTTGAAACTATGCATTTTCTACCATATAGAGCCTTGAATGGGCTCATCTTCAAAGATTCTTGATAACCATTTTTGTAGGAAAACTCTATTGGGGGTATATATTCTTCCCATTGTTTGGGATGATGCATGACATGCATCCTTAACATGTCTTCCAACAC
>SNQJ01S0284946.1:0-11020 GCA_010110895.2 Picea sitchensis | reverse complement strand
ACTACACACATGTAGTACATCCATCGACCCTTCTAGTGAAAAAAATATTGTTTCTAATGGCCCGAAAAGCTACATCTACTAATGGAGATTCATTTTCAAAAGTAAATGTTATCTTAAACCTTTGAGTTAGCTCATCCCAATTCGTTGTTTCTCTGTGTATTTCTAGTTCCAGGAACCAGTTCTTGGGGATATTATCCAATGTATGTATGAAACTATGTGTGCGTAGTATCGAACTCCATATATTTATGCATTGTGCAATATGATATGTTGGGTTACTTACTCCTGCATATTTCTGCACAATATACTCAACCTCGGTACCAAATCTAACTCACATTAATCTTTTACACTGTTGTCAGTCTTCTATTCCTTCTTTATGTGAAGCCCACCATTTGGTTGGAGTGGGCTTCAAGACAACATCTAATGCCAACAATATTTGTTGTTCCTGTATCTACAACTCAAACACCTTTACAAAAGAGTCTATGCCAGTCAACCCATCATACTTGGGTGGGTCACATAACTCTGTTCCATTCTAGTGCAACGATCAAGTAATGTGGGCACACCGTCTGGTTGATACTTCATGCATCCTTTGCTTCCAATGTTCCAAAGCTTCCTTTGAATCTGACACACATGAGCCAATGCTTCTCCAACTTAGTGTGCCATCTGCAGTCGAATTAAGATAGTCATCCATTTGCGCAGTCATATTATATAGGTTATTAATTTTGTTCCCTTTAGTTGGTTCTATATACCTCTTTCCTTCTGTTGGATCCAACGGTGCAGTAACCTTCAAGTCCCCTACTTCAAATATCATTTCCCTTTTCTTGATATTAATAATCGTCTAATTTTCAAAGGCCCATTCAATCCCCATTAGTGTTGGATATGGTTGACTATCATCCATGATCTCGATGACTTCGAAATATGTTATAATATGCACTCCATCTATATTCACAAATACCCCAAACAATCAGCTAATTGGTACTATCTTGTTCTGGTTCGCCAATATTAACTTGATGGAAGACAAAATTAACTTTAGATTCCCCATCATTTCCCATGTTTGTTTCGATAACACATTTACATCAGAACCCAAGTCTAAAATGACATTTTCCATGTCATATTCCCCACCCTACACACTTAGTCTGATCTCTTCGCTTGTCCTCGTTTTGCGCAGTACCTGATTCACTATCCTCTGCGTCGTAGGAACTTCCCTTTTTCTTATGTGCAATGAACAATCATTCCACGCAATGCATTCAATGTAGTTCCATTTTTCATCAATTCTAAACAACTCTTCAAAAAATATTTCAAAGTACTGACATGTTGAAGCGGCCTTTCTGGGATAGTATGATCATACACTGAAAGCATGTCAACCACAGTGTTGGGTATGTGCTATACTCTTTGCACGACTAGTAGTGTATGTATTGCATCGGGTGCGCAGGGGGGTTTAAGGGGGGGTGTAGCCCTTGTGTGGGGGTTTGGGGGTAGTTCCCCCAAGAATTTTTTTTTCCTTGGAAAATGTGTCTCATTTTTGCCTCGATTTTCGTGTCCATTGTTGGGCCTTTTTTTGGCACATGGTTTTTGCCCGTGGTTTTCTATTTTTGGTCAAGGAATTAGGTTAGTTAACTAATATAGGTCATTGGGTTAGGGTTTTGGATGCCGCTCGCTCCTATATGTATATTGTATTGTAAACAATGTATCACTATGAATGAATATAGAATATGTTGGTTTTCCTAGTTTGGGTTTCCAGGGGGGAAATCTTTGTGTAATGTTTGTATTTTCCATTGTATCTTTTTTGTTCTTTTACTAAAAATCTGTTTGCAGTAAATATTGTACAAGGTTAAAATCTACATTTGGTATTAGAGCTTTGTTGGCTTCAGGGGGACACCTTTGTGGTCAAGGGTTTGGCTTGGGACTGTGATAAGCCTTGTTACAGTGGGATATCTGTGGTATTGATTTTCCAGGTGAAAAGAAATGATGAGCAATTCAAAAATGGAGATCGACAAGTTTAATGGGAAAATTTTTGAGCTGTGGAAGCTCAAGATGGAAGATCTATTGGTGGACAGAGATCAGTGGATCATAGTGGATCCAGGTACTGCGGCTACATGAACCACAACAGATGATTGGAAAAAGTTAGATCGGAAGGCGAAGAGCACAATCTGACCGTGTCTCTCAAATTCAATATTACTAAATCTGTCAAAGGAAGCTACAACCAAGGATTTATGGGATAAGTTGGGGAATTTGTATCAGTCTAAGTCCATAGTAAATAAACGATTCCTGAGAAAGAAGCTATATAATCTGAGGATGAGAGATGGAGACTCGGTGGTAGAGCATTTGAACGCCTTCAATATTGTAATAAGTCGGTTAGTATCTGTTGAGATTAAAATTTTAGATAAAGATAAGTGTATCAATTTACTGTGTTCTTTACCAGACTCATGGGATAGTCTAGTTGTGTCCATAGGTAGTAATACAGCTACCTTGAAGTTTGATGAAGTGGTCTCATCCTTGTAGTCGGAGGAGATCAAATGGAAGAACATGGAAGGACAGAGCACAGACGCATTATTTGCAAGAGGACGCTCCCAGGAAAGAAACAGATCTAAGTTCTCAAGTGGGAGATCTAAGTCTAAGGGTATATATAAATCTCCCGGAAAGTTTGTAAAGGTATGTTGGATATGTGGAAAAGAAGGTCACTACAAGAAGCAATGTAGATCCAAAGTTGAGAAAAAGAAGGGATCTGAAGAATCTCCTTCTACAGAAGAAAAGACCTCCAAGGAAGAAGGATAGGATGTGTACTTGGCTTCTTCAAGCACACATGCAGATCATGAGGCATGGTTGGTTGACTCATGTGAATCCTTTCATATGACTGCCCACATGGAGTGGTTCTGTGAATATGAAAGGTATGATGGAGGTAATGTTTTCCTAGGTGATGACTCGACAACCAGAATCATAGGTCGAGGAAAGGTCAAGATGAGGCTCATAGATGGAAGGATTAGAACACTACCTAGTGTTATGCACCTCCCAGGTTTGGCCAGAAATTTAATTTATGTAAGAAAAATGGACGATTTAGGGGTAAAAACAATATTTCAAAAGGAAACATGTAGGATGGTTTGAGGAGCAATGATGTTTTTGAAGGGAGTTCGGTTTGGAACTCTGTATAAGCTTCAAGGAAGCACTATTAGTGATGGGTGTAATAGTTCCATTGTTCCTGATATTGAATTTGAAGAAGAAAGAACTCCTATAGTCTCTGGAGAAAAGGTTATGTTGTGGCATCAAAGACTAGGGCATATCAGAGAGAAGGGTCTTCGACTACTACAAAGTAAAGGTATGGTTGAAGGTATGTCTAACTACTCTCTGGATTTTGATTTCTGTGAACATTGTGTATATGGGAAGCAGAATAGGGTAAGATTCCCCTCTGGTGCAACGAGGTAGAAGGAATTTTACAGCTAGTTCACAGTGATGTTTTTGGACCTGTGTCGGTCCCATCATTGGGAAAATATGTGTACTATGTCTCATTTATAGATGACTTCTCGAGGAATACTTGGATATATTTCCTCGGGAAGAAATTTGAAGTCTTTGATGAGTTTAACGAGTTTAAGGCTCTTGTTGAGAATCAAACAGAGAATATAATTATTTATGTGGGAATGGATTTGAAGAATTATGTAAGAAGTTTTGTATAGCAAGGCAAAAGACTACTCCATATACACCTCGGCAGAATGGAGTTGCAAAAAGGATGAATAGGACGTTGATGGCAAAAGCAAGGTGCATGCTCAATGGTATCGGGTTAGGACAAGAATTCTGGGAAGAGGTAGTGGTTACTGCATGTTACCTGGTCAAATCGGTAGAGGCATGTTACCATGGGTTTGGGGGAAACACCCCCGAGATTTTTTTTTGCCTCGGGAAACATGTTTCATTTTTGCCTCGATTTTCATGTCCATTGTTGGGCGGTTTTTCAGCACATGGTTTTTTCCAATGGTTTTCTATTTTCAGTTAAGGAATTAGGGTTGTTGACTAATCCAGGTCATTGGGTTAGGGTTTTGGATGTCGTTGGCTCCTATATGTATATTGTATTGTAAACAATGTATCGCTATAAATGAATATAGAATATGTTGGGTTTCCTAGTTTGGGTTTCCAGGGGAAAATCTCTGTGTAATGTTTGTATTTTCCATTGTATATTTTCTCTTCTTTTACTCAAAATCCATTTGTAGTAAATATTGTACAAGGTTAAAATACACACACATGAGGTGTGAATGATGTCGATGTTATCCAATCTAGTCCTAGTATCTCCTTCCTTGTTTTCTAATACGTCTCTTTTTCTTGTTGTGGATTAAATGTCAGCATAGGTCATGTTGATTTCCTCACCCATTGCTTGATCTGTGTCTCTTTATCAACCCCAGTCCTAGCTCCTCCGCGTGTGAGAATTTCTATTATGGGTCCTTCATCATGCTTCTTTGTTAATATATTTTGTACGTTCTTATTCGAGTTATGGTTTTGATTCCCGCTTTCCTGCCACTTTGAAAGTAATTGTGGACAACCTTATGTTGCATGATCCAATGCTCTATAATACATGCAGGTTGTACAAGGATTCAGGCAGTCACGAACTAAGTGTCTCAATTGATTACAATTGCAGTAGATTATTGGTCCTCTACCTCCTCGGCCTCCTAGAATAAAGCCTCTCAAATTGTTATATTGTGGAACGCCTCCTTCTGTTGCGATATTTTCCTCCTAAATTCTATACATATTTGAAGTGCACTCTCTCATCAGGTCGAATGCATGAAAGTCCTTCTCTTCATGCCCTACTGATTTGCAAAAGTTACAAAATAAATTTTGGTGTGTACTCTAGTATTTCTTCATCAATGGACAATTGGGTGGATTATGTCCCCATGTCTTGCATATTTCACAATACCCTCCTCCTAGTAATGGGTCCAGTGCTCCAGTCACCAAATACTGCACAAAGGTCGGGCATTCGTCCTTATGGTGGCCTTCAGTCCTACACATGATACACCAGACTTGTAACCTCTTCTTCTTTCCTTTCGTAAGCTCTGCTAATTGGATTGTCAAGGAAACTAAATGTGTCTGGACTTGAGCGATCCCCTATAGGGGATGCTTCTAGGTTCGTCGCAATCTCCAAATATTCAGGATGTGATGCAACCTTTTGTTGTATCAATGGGCATCAAACATGTGGCAATAGTCCTGCAATAAACCATTATTGATGTTGTTTATCTAGAATTTGGATTGTCAATCGACCCATCAAATCCTTAAATATTTGATCATAGTTCCAAATTGACTAAGTCTGCACTTGTTTGATTTCCTTCAACCCTGTAATGTATTACGACTTAGATTTTGGCTTCTTGAACTCTTTCAATAACGCTGGTTGAATTTCTGCTAATGTCCTCTCTTGACCTGTTAGTGTAGTACTCTATAGTTTCATGTACCAGACTAAAGTGTGGCCTCTAAACATTGTTACCAACTACACAATCTTTGTGGCCTCATCCTAGACATGCTTCGTAGCCCAAATTGTCTCACATACAAATAAATGTTGTTCTAGGTCCTCTGACCCAACTCCCTGGAACTCAAGCATTCTCAATGTATTGTCTAACCCTATCATGGTGTTTTGCGTAGTACCTACCCTCTATGTTGTTGGTTGATTATGACTCGACACACTGCTTTCACTCCTATGGATAATACTATTTTGGCTTCCTTCAATAACTATAAGTGCTTTTGACAAATCTTCAAATGTTATCTCAGATCTAGGTGATGAACAGAGGGTCATGGGTTCCACACAGGATCCAGCCTAAGTAGGACTTAACGAATCTTCTATTATAAGACTGAACTGAGGGTCCTCTCCCTCTCCTTCCATGCCTAGTATTTCTACGATCTGGACTATTGCGCAGGGTTCTCTCCTCTCATTCAAATTGCATTACTCTCCTTTCTCAACCCTAGTTTTCAACCTCTTGTATCTTCTTCCACTGCACAGTACTCCAAATTTATCTTCTTCTTATAAACCTTCTTCGTTTCTATGCATCCTCAGTCCTCCCTTCCTTATTCAGTTCTTTCTTCATTCCTTCGTACATTTAGATCATCCCTTGGTTTTCCCCCAGTTCCCCTATGTGCGCATAGGCGCTTAGAAGTCCAACTCCATCTTCATGACATTCTTGTCACATAACAACATTTTTATCCAGGTAGAAAGTGCACTCAAATATCTTTCACGCAGACCCTTGAAAAGGTCCCTCTCTACAACACTATAAGACTGGGTACAATCTATCACAAATTCTATAATATAACCCCCCAGTATGTTATTCAACCAGAAATAAATCATGGGAGAAACCTTATTTCTTATCGTATTCAGTTGTCTAATCAATTCATGAGTCAAGTTTCTTGGAGCCTCAACTCTATATCTCCCAACGTTATCCACTAGCCTTTGTAACCATTCATTCAAAATAATAAGAAATTCACCCAAGAATATTTCATGAAGATCTGTGAATACATACCTTTGCAATCATTATTCATCGTTGAGTCATGGGTTACTATTATGTTCTCTGGCAATTCTCGCTACTTGTTTTCTAGCCATTTGACGATTTCTGTCTTAGTAGACCTCCAAAATATTCCCTCAATTTCAGATTTTGGGTCCCGGCAATAGAACCATTTTTTGGCACACAGTTATAAGACCCTAGGTTCAAGTTACTCATCCAACAAAAACCCGTTAAACACCAACCCTTTCGGCATCACCTGCATGTAAGTGAAGTCTCACCGAGAAATCTACTAGGGATGCAGGAACCAGGTTTCTACAGGGATGAGGGGTTGTGAGGCTATCAACCTAACCATTAATAGTTATTCACCTTGTATGCATTATCCTTATTTAACATCCTTTTATCAGTTAACAAAACCTATGTGCGACTTCCATTAACTAATAGTTCATTATTTTTACCATAACAGTTATGCAACATTAACCCATATAAGATTCATTCAGTACCCTAAACCCTAGTGTGCAGAAACAATATAACATATGTCACAACGTAACCAACCCACTGAATCATTAATTATTGTTGCACATCAACCATATGTTAAACATATCTATACTAATCATGCATAAGGATAACATCCATGAATAATCACATCCACAGACCCATTAGACACAATATTTTAACGTGGTTCACCCAATCCTTGGGCTACATCCACAACGACTGTCTTCATGCAATAATTATCTCATGTCTGCGCACTGATATTACAAAAGAAACAACATATTGTAATCCCCAAACTACCAAGCTGCTCTGTAGTGCAAGCCTATCTCTACATAAACTCTCTTCATCAATCATGAGCAACCTAATCTCTTATTCTCAATAGCCTAATATTCCCTGACCCCTTACATATTTATACATAGAAGTAGGGGTAAAAACCCTAATGGTTCATAACAACTTATCCTCAAAACCCTAATGGGTCATAACCGTTTTTCCTACTTTAGCGTCAATCTGTTTATTTTCCTGCTTTTGCATCGATCTGCTGCTTTTCTTGCTTTTGCACCGCAAAATGCGCCCTTGCCGCGCGCTCTGGTCCTTCCTTTTAGTCTCTAATTTGCTATGGCGCAGCTCACAAAACTTTGTTATTCTTATCCAAAATGCTTGTCCAACGCTGGTGTAATTCACCCAAGTACTAACTCATATTCATCCCCTATTGTGATGGTCCTAAAAAAAGAAGGTTCTTGGCACAGGTGTCTAGATTTTCACACCCTTAATAAATTGACCATTAAGGATAAGTTTCCCATTCCTATCATTGATGATGTGTTGGATGAACTCTGGGGTGCATGTTTCTTCACAAAATTAGATCTTTGCCTAGGCTCTCACCAGATTAAGATGAATGAAGCAGATATTATGAAGATCACTTTTAGAACTCATGAAGGACATTATGAATTCTTGGTAATGCCTTTTGGACTTTGCAATGCCCCATCTACCTTCCAAAGTCTCATGAATAAACTCTTGAAGCCCTACCTTCGAAAGTTTTTTTTGGTTCTCTTCGATGACATCCTCATTTATAGCCGCACTTGGGATGCCCATCTACACCATGTGGACAAAGTACTCCAATTGTTACAAGACAATCAATTGTTTGTTAAAAATACCAAGTGTTCTTTTAGGGAGAGAAAGGTCGAATACATTGGACATATTATGGGTCGTAAGGGGGTACGAGTGGACCCAAAAAAGATTCAATCCATGCAAGATTGGTCGACACCCACGACCTTGAAATGCCTTCAGGGTTTCCTAGGCCTCAAAAGATATTACCAGAAAATTTTCCACCATTATGGAAAAATTGTCCAGCCATCGACGAACCTTCTTAAAAAGAATGAATTTCATTGGACACCTGCAATAGAGTAGGCCTTCACAGATTTAAAGTAGGCCATGTGCACTACCCCCATCTTAGCATCCCTTGATTTCAACAAAACTTTTATTGTGGAATCTGATGCTTCAGGCACTTGTATTGGCGCAGTTCTAACACAAGAAGGTAGACCTCTTACTTTAACTTACCAGGCTTTGAGTGGCCGCAATTTGGGAAAATCTACATATGAAAAGGAAATGATGTCCATTCTCCATGTAGTGCACACTTGGCGACAATATTTATTGGGATACCATTTTCAAATCAAAACAGATCACCATAGTCTGAAGTATATTTTAGAGCAAACGTTATCCTCCCTGAAACAAAACAAGTGGTTGAACAAAATGTTGGGATATGATTACGAGATCATATATAAAAAGGCAAAGACAATGTAGTGTCATATGCATTGTTAAGACAATATGAGGATGAAGGTTCCCTCTTTTTCTTATCATTACCAGTTCCTAATTGGATTGAGGAAGTTCAATAAGAGTGGATATCCCACCCAACTATATCACAGGTAATTCAACAACTTCAGGAGTACCCTAACCCTCGCCCCAACTACTCTTGGCAAGACAATATCCTTCAGTATAAGGATCTATTGGTTATATCTCTAACTTCAACACTCAAGCCTCCAATCTTAAATGAGTTGCACTAATCTGGTCTCGCTAGTCACTCAGGATTCCAAAAGACATATGCTCATACTCGTCGTTCTTTTTTTCTGGGAACGCATGAATAAGTACATCCTTACCTTTGTCACTGAATGTGATATTACCCTTTCTAGCTTTTATTTGGACTAACATATCCATGGAATTTATAGTGGGCCTTCCAAAAGTGGGTAACAAGTCAGTCATCATGGTCGTGGTAGATCGCCTCTCCAAGTATGCACATTTTTTTGCCTTACCACGCCCTTTTATGCCAGCTATGGTAGCACAAGTTTTCATTGATCAAATTCTCAAACTGCATGGCATGCGACCATCCATTGCATCCAATCATGACCTGACCTTCACCAACACATTTTGGCAAAAATTATTTAAATTACAAGGAACATAATTGAACATGAGCACATCCTACCACCCCTAGACGGATGGCCAAATGGAATTTGTCAATAAATTTTTGAAAACTTACTTATGTTGTTTTGCTTCGGACAAACAACATCAATGGGTGCAATGGTTACCTTTGGAAGAATGGTGGTACAACACATCCTATCATACAACAACCAAAATGACACCATACGAAATGGTGTATGGCCAACAACCACCTACAATAACTTCCTATCTTCTAGGAACACCAAAGGTCCAGGCTATTGGTAAGTTGTTGCAAGGTAGAGAAGCTACCCTCGTGGATTTCAAGGATAACCTCCACATGGCCAGAAATCGTATGAAGCAATAGAATGACCAGCATCGTTCCAAACGGGTTTTCCAAGAAGGTGATTAGGTGTTTCTCAAACTCCAACCTTACATTTAAACATCTCTCAAAGCCCATGGCCACCACAAGTTGACACCCAAATTTTATGGCCCTTGATAGATTATTAAACATATTGGTCCATTTTCCTACAAACTGGCACTTCCAGCTGCCTCAAAAATACATATGGTGTTCCATGTTTCATGTTTGAAGAAAGTAGTGGGTCAAAATTGCATGGTCCAAATCATCATGCTTGAATTAGATGAAGAAGACTCCATTTGGTTGCAACTAGAATATGTCCTCAATGTGCGTGAGCATCACTTGCGTGACCGAACTATCAAAGAAGTGTTGACCAAGTGGAAGGATATGTCTCCAAAGGATGCAACTTAAGAACCAACTGCCATACTGCAACAATTTCCGCATCTTCAGCCTTGAGGACAAAGTTGCTTTTGAAGGGAGAGGGCATGTTAGGATCTAACCCTGACCCCTCTTAGTTGGTCATTAGATAGCATGATATATTTTCCATGTAATAAAGACCAACATTAGTTAATAAGGCCTATTAAATAAATGTGAACAAGTCAATGTAAGAAGACCTAATAGAAGCTTTCGCTTCTTGAAAGATCTTTCTCTAGAATGTTCTTTAGAAGATAGAATTAGTATAAATAAGAGTAAGAGGTATAAGAAAACTTGTCTTGAGTATTATTGTAAGAAAGCATTGCTCATTTTAGAGGTTGTCGCCTCGAAGAGGCAAGTGAACAAAGCTTTATTTGTGCTATCAATATTATATTTATGCTCTCTATTGAATGTTCATGTTATTCTTGGGGTATATTTGCTTGTTGTGTTATTTGTTTCAGGTTAAGAATATTACAAAGACTTAATAAGAAAGAAGAGGAGTTCCAAATTAGAAACGTACTAGAAAGGATGAGAAAAGGAGAAGATGTTGTTCCTAAAACCTTGTGTAGGAACCAAGGAAGATAACATGAAGTTGTCTCGAGAATATCAGCATGCTCGAGTAGTTGGATGACCAAGTGAGAGATCCAACAAGCACAAGGGAAGCAAGAATATGTGTGCAAGGAAGAAGCCTTCTATCAGTTTCTTTTGTTCCAAGAAAAGAGGCCATAAGACATATCGATGTTGGTATTTTTATTCATGTTCTTTTTATGGAATGAACAACCATGGTGTGGACAAGTGTTGGAAGAAGGAAATCCATCACCAAAGACCTTAGATGTTCCGGGAAGAGATAGTTTGTGAGAAACACTCTCCAAAATAG
>SNQJ01S0284944.1:0-11020 GCA_010110895.2 Picea sitchensis | reverse complement strand
ACATATTTCCGAGACGACATATTTCCAGGACGACATATTACCGGGACGACATATTTCCGAGACCACATGATATTAGGTGGTTTTTCGGCACATAGTTTTTTCCCAATGGTTTTCTATTTCCGGTTAAGGAATTAGGGTTTTGGACTAATCCAGGTCATTGGGTTAGGGTTTTGGATGCCGCTAGCTCCTATATGTATATTGTATTGTAAACAATGTAAAACTATGTGTATGAATATAATATATGATGGTTTTTCCCGGTTTGGGTTTCCAGGTGAAAAATCTCTGTGTAATGTTTGTATTTTCCATTGTATCTTTTCTGTTCTTTTCTAAATATCAGTTTGCAGTACATATTGTACAAGGTTAGAATTTACAGTTCACTAGGATATTGAAGGGTCCACAATGTCTAGGTGCCAACTTCTTCCATTTTCCCAAGCATAATGAACTTCTCTTAGGATTAACTCCGAGGACCACCTTTTCCCCTACCTTTCAACTTTACTATGTTGTTCTCTTGTCTACATAATTATTTTATCAATCTTGGGAAATCTTTAGATACAATTTAATTTTCTCTATCCTCTCTAGTCCTTCTAGAATATCATGTTCTTTCATTAGTCATACTTCCAAATTATCCCAACTCACAAGAGAGTTTTTCTTGCATCTGTATAGGTATTGACATGGACTCTTCTTGATAGAGGTGTGATACCCATTATTGTTATCAAACTCTACCAAAGGAAGATAATCTTCCCAACTGATAGGTTGATTCATTACATACATTATGATCTTGTCTTCTAAACTTAAATTTCCTTTTTATTTGTCCATCCATCTCAGTATGGTATGAAATGATAAAACTCAAATTAGTATGCAACTCATGAAACCAACTCTACCAAAATATAGAGGTGAACTTTGAGTCACGATCATTCACAATTAATTTTGGCACATCATGTAGACTCATTACTTATTTGATAAATATGGAGAACATGGCATGTGCCTCATGGGTGGTATTTACTATAATGAGATGGGATATCATCCTTACTTGGTCAACAACTACTAATGTGGATTCATTACCCTCAGAGTTGTTTGGTAATCTTATGATGAAGTCCATAGATATTTATTCCTATTTAAAATATGGTACAACGAAGGATTTCTAATTTCTAGTGGGATACTAATGCTCCAATTTTATCTACTGACATTCTAGGCATTGAGCTACATATGCATCCATATCTGAATTTAATCCTAGATAGTAATACATTTTCGTCATACCTTAATACATCCTTTGATACCCTGGGTGTCAAGAATATGATGAATCATGTGTCTCATGGAATACTAACCTCCTCACATATGGTAAATCTCACGCACCTAAAAAAGAAGGTCATATGCAAACGTTTTGGCCCTAGGAAGTTGAGGTACCAAATCCACCAACTTACCTATAGGTCCCACATAACTTTTGGCATTTCACCTTCTAGGGTTAGGTTTTTGGATGTCTAGGGTTTTTTCATTCATGAGTAATATCAAAAAGGCCTATGGAGCCTCATTGTAATCCATTATGCTCAGACATATGCACGTAGAAACCACATCTCTTCTCAGAGATAGATACCACCATTCGAGCAAGTTTCAATTCTGTAGTTTTATAGTTTCATCCTATTTCATTATTTAATAGAAGATATTGTTCACTGGATATTTGTGTCATTCTTCTTATCTTTGTGTTTATTGTATTCAGTCTATTAATCAGTTCATTCTGCTCCTAAATATGGATCAGTGGTATCAAATCAGTCTTCTCTTCATTTATTTTTCTTCATGCATGTCCCTAACAAGGTCTAGGTACAAGAAGTTGGGACTTGAACCAATGGAGCCATTACCAGATCAATCACATCGAGCCTGAAAACAACCCATGGGAGATGAAAAAAATATGATGGAGCAGGAGATCCTATTAAAATGTTTCTCAAGGAAGCCCTCGTGTAACCAAGGAATGAAATTATGTACAACTTCACACAGATGCTTTGACGGTTTCCCATGGGAGAATCATATTCATCAAGTGGCCATGCAACCCCCTTCAAGGTATTGGTAAATTTTGATATTCCAGTATTTGAATGATTTATAGATGCAAATGTTGTAGATAATTGGTTAAATCTGCTCGAAGGATATTTTTCGGTCCACAATTTTTCTGATAGGGAAAATATCACTTTTGCATTCCTCAAGGTCGTTCCCCATGTTAAATAGGTACTTACTCTGAGCAAAGGACCGTGGAGGAATCTACAATTCTTTTGGTGGCCCCTACATGGGATTCCTTCTGGGATGCCATTAAAGAACAGTAGTACCATGTTAGAAGCTACAACGACCAATACACCAAATGGACCACCCTACATCAAGAAATGGACCAGAAAGTACCCGACTTCACCAATATTTTCCATACCCTACGCACCAAATTGGGTATCAAAGATTCTGAACGTCATATGGTGCTCAAATACTGTAGTTGTTTTCATATATACAGTCAAACATAAATGGAGTTCCTAGGCATTGCCTCATTGGGCACAACTTATAGATACGCTTTCAAGATCGAGCATAAATTTAAGAAGAAACAATGAGAGTTTGGATCTGCAAACCCTTCACAGCCGAAGCAAGGAAAAGGCAACCCCATCCCACACAGCAAGGGACCAATTTGATGTGGCCACCTTTAATACAATCTATCCAATCCATAACAAAAGAAGGCAAATGGGAAGACGAACAAGGACATGGGAAAATGGTGTGAGTACCATAAAAATCCTTGGCACAACACCGACGAATGCCACTCCAAGAAGTCCCTCGTGGCCGAGCTGAATGCTCCTGAGTCAGAGGTCGATTCTGATTCTGAGTCAAATATTGAAGGAGGGAAGAGGATTATAAATGTTGAACCCAGTGCCACAGTCGCTACCACCAAAGTTCGACCAAGCGAACTAGAGGAAGGGGAACGCCTCTTTAACTCGTATATGTGGGTCAAGGGGGATCCGATTCATTTCATTTTCAATAGAGGTAGTCATAAGAACCTAATTTCAGTAGAGGTCATCAAGCAACTGAACCTACCATCAACACCGCACCTGTAACCCTACACCATTGGCTCGCTTCGTCAAGGGAAAGAATTTGTGTCAGCCAACAATGTCTTTTTCCCTACAACATCAAGCCTTTCAAGGATGAGGTATTGTGTGATATTGTTCCCCTTGAATTTTGTGATGTTCTTTTAGGACAACCATATTTGTTGAAGCGTCATGTTGTGTATGAATCTATACCCCGCATTGTTATTATTACTTTCGGTAGAAAATTGTACAGGATCTTAGAGGTGGAACCACATAATGTTATTTCTTTAATCTCTACTAAGAAATGCAGCAAGGTCATTTCATAGACTGGGAAGTTCATCTTCTTTATGATCCAAGCTCATGGTAAGAAGAAGGTCACCACCACATTTGTGGCCTATACACAACGCCTCTATTTGCAGCAAAATCAAGTGGATGGGATCGTGGAAGAATATAAATACATCTTCGTCTCACCTACAGGGGTACCGACACACTGCCAAGTCAAGCATCCAATTGATCGGACTGCCAACACACCTCTACCTAATGGACTAGTCTATCGGTGCTTGTTGATGGAGAATGAAGAAATAAGGCATCAGATCCAAGATCTTCTTCAAAATAGGCACATCATACCTAACTCCTCCCCTTGTGAAAGCCCAATTGTATTGGTGCAGAAGAAGGACGAGACTTGGTGACTCTGCATTGATTACAGAGCCTTAAACAAAATCACAGTTAGGAACCACTACCCCATTCCCAGGATTGATGACCTTATTGAATAACTCAAGGGGGCCAATTTCTTCAACAAGATTGACTTGAATTTTGGCTACCACCAGGTTCCCATCGAACCAAGTGATGTACAAAAGACAACCTTGAAGTATAAAGAAGGTCTCTACGAATGGCTAGTCATGCCCTTTGGCTTAACAAATGCACCAGCCACTTTCATGAGGTTGATGGATGATCTATTGAGACACTTCATCAAGTCCTTTTTGGTAGTATATTTGGATGACATCCTCATCTTCAACAGAATGTGGGAGGATCACATGTGGCATATTCAACAGGTTTTGAGCACTTTGCGGCAGCATAAGCTTTATGCCAACTTGGAAAAATGATCTTTTGGCATGAATAGGGTCCAATACCAGGGCTAAATTGTTGATGAGAATGGGGTGCATGTTGATCTAGATAAGATCCAATTCATTTGTGATTGGCCATCCCGACCACACTGATCGAGATTTGAAGCTTCTTGGGACTAGCCAATATTTACCGACGGTTAGTGTTGGGATTCTCCCATATTGCATGGGCCCTCAACCAGGTGACCAAGGGTGGTGGTAGGGCCAATTTCATGTGGGGGGAGGAGAAGCAATGAGAATTCCAACATATGAAACATCGTTTGTGCTCAACTCCAGTACTCTCCTTGCCCGATCAACAACAACCATTCGATATTGAGACTGATGCATATGACTATGCTGTGGGCGCAATTCTCACTCAACACGAGAATCCGGTGGCATACCATAGTGAGGCACTCTCTGATACTATCCAGAAATACCCCACCTATGACAAGGAAATGTATTCCATTGTACAAGCCTATCATCAATGGAAACATTACATTCTAGGGAAAGAGATGATCATACATATTGATCACAAGCCTCTGTAGTTCATACAGACACAGGGGAAATTGCAGAACGACTACCATCAGAATTGGTTCACCTACATGCAGTAGTTCCATATCAATATCAAGTATAAGACAGGTATCTCCAATCGTCTCGTTGACTACCTCAGTCAACCTCCTATGGCCACACTCACCACTGTGCTCCATTCCTATGGACATGAAACATTCGAGTGGCTTCAAATTTACGAGCAAGATCCATACTTCGCTACCACATATCAACTCTTGGGTATAGGGACCACTGTCACTAATTTTCACATTCAGGACAGACTCTTATGCCACATGTGCCATCTATGCGTTCCTACAAGAAAGTGTGCAAAGCTTATTTGGGAATCCCACTACAGTCGAGTGGCAGGACATTTTGGCGTAGATAAAACTGTGGTCATTCTTCAGAAACATTTTTATTGGCCAAAAATGTGACAGGAAGTCAACAAGTATATCATATATTGCACTGCCTACACCATTTCCAATCTATCCATCAAGAATCAAGGATTATACACCCCTCTTCCTATTCCCGAGAAGCCATGGGAATCCATCTCCATGGATTACATGTATGGTTTTTCGTCCACCAAGCACAGAAATGACTATGTGTTTGTGGTTGTTGATCGTTATTCGAAGATGTCCATCCACACAACTTGTAAGAAGAATGTCACAACGACAAATAATGTCAAGCTCTTCTTCAAACTATTTTGGGTTCACTTTGGGATACCACAGACCATCATCTTTGACCGAGACAACAAATTTCTCAACACCTTTTGGTCAAGTCTCTAGTCATTGTTGGACACCAAGCTCACAAAATCCACTTCTTTCTACATCCAAATGGATGGTTGAACCGAGGTCATCAATCATATGAGTGTGCACATCCCATGCATGTACAATTATAAGCGTCTTCATACATGGGACGAGAGTCTCCCATATGTGTAACATAGTTACAATAGGGCTCTCCATGTTTCCATAGGCCATAGCCCATTTCAGGTGGGTCTGGGATTCTAGCCCTTGGGACCCATTTATGTTGCACTTCCTCTTTCCATCGCATAGATAGACTCTTCCCTTGATCAGTCTACGATAGACAAAGCCACTAGATTCATTAAGTGGATTCAACACATCCGCCAACAGGTCCACGAGATTTTGCAGAAATCCAATGCTAAGTACAAGCAGTGCCATGATAAACATAGGGCACCACACCAGTTTTAGGTTGGTGACAAAGTTTGGTTACATTTTCATAAGGAGCGTCTCACCGGTTCCCATCGAAAGCTTCTCCCACTTCATTATGGGCCTTACACTATCACCAAGGTCGTGGGTAGAAATGCTTTTGAGCTCAACACTCCACCCTTCCTTGGTATGTATCCAGTATTCAATGTGGACCTCCTTCGGCCATATTTTCCACCATTATTGGACACCTAGGATATCGCCAAACAAGTGACACCAACAAAGCTCAACCTTGACTGTATGGAACAAGTCTCCACCGATCATATGGCACTCACCAACAATAGATCCAAATTTATCAGGTTGTCAAGGGATGGAGACTCCTACACCAAGGAAAGTGGCTCACTCGGAGCCAAATCCAAAAAAAAATTCCTCACTTGATGGGGGAACTCAACACAATGGAGACCATTGCTTCCTAAGGGGGGAGGATTGATCTAGGTGGATATTGGTGGCCACCCACCTATTCCAACTGGCTCCTCATGTCCATTTTTTATTCAACACATCTTTCTGTACTAATTTATAATTGTGAGTTTGATCCAGGTGGATATTGGTGGCCACCACCTTTTCTAGCTAGCTCAAAACAACATGCTAGCAATTTTGATAATTTACTATTTTTAGCAGTTTTTTGGGTCCTGAACTTCCAGAGTCGTTTTGAGGCCCTAAATGACCTTTTTTGGGGTATGTTGTGGTTGCAAAATTTTATCATGAAATTTTGTGCAACTGTTGTATTCTTGAGATAGATATTTCTAATGGGCTATCATACGCCTAAAACAAAGATCATATGTAAAAGTTACAACCCCGAAAGTTGATGTATTGACTTACCCAAATGGGGCCCACATGACTTTTGGCGCTTCACCTCCTAGGGTTAGGTTTTTGGATGTTTAGGGTTTTTGAAACTTCTATTTATTGTAAAAAGGACTTGAGAGCCTCATTGTAATCATCTTGTGAATGAGTGCAACCATCACATCTCTTCTCAGAGATAAGCCGCCACCATTCCAACAAGCTTGTTTTTCGCTGCATTTTACAGTTTCAGCTTATTTCCTTATTGAATAGAAAACCAGTTTTACTGTATCTCTGTTATTCTGTGTTAAGCATCTCGTAATAATATATAGCCATTTCCTTCTGCTCATAAAATACAGATCAGTGGTATCAGAGCGTTCTGCTCCTTGTTGTCTTAATGCATGTCCCCAACAAGGTCAGAGTACAAAGATTTGGGTCTCAAGCTTGTTTCTCTTGAGGAAAAAAGATCTCGCACACCCAAGCGACCTCTCATGGAAGGAGAAAATAAATATGATGGGATAGGAGATCGTTTCAAACTATTGATTGAGGAAGCCCTCATGCAACAGAGGAAAGAGATGATGGATAATTTCATGCAAATCCTTCGGCGACTACCAACAGGCGATGCATTTTCTTTGAGCGGAGGTACTGCCCCTTTCAAGGTACAAATAAACTTCAATATTCCTATATTTGAAGGTCAGATAGACACAGATGTTGTAGACAAGTGGTTGAATATACTAGAAGGGAATTTCTCTGTCCATAACGTTTCGAATAGAGAAAATATTACTTTTGCACTCCTCAAAGTCGTTCCCCATGTCAAATATTGGTGGGAAAATTTCCGTGAGAAAAAGGAAACAGAGGAACCCTCATTATTTATAGTCATGACCACATGGGAATCCTTCAGGGATGTTATTAAGGAACAATACTACCTTGTCGAAAGTTATGACGACTTGTATACCAAATGGACCACACTGCAACAAGAAAGAGACCAAGAAGTGCCAGATTTCACAAATATCTTCCATACCTTGTGCACCAAGCTGGGTATCAAAGATTTAGAGAGACATCTGGTGCTCAAGTATTACAGTTCTATGCATAGATACATCCAGACTAAGATGAAATTTCTAGACATCTCATCCTTGGGCGCGACCTACTGATATGCCATCAAAATTGAGCAGAAGCTCAAACAAAAGACGTGACAATTTGGGTCGGGGAACTTCTCACAACAAAATCCAGGAAAGGGTGGCCCCAACCCATAGAATAAAGGACAAAGAAAATATGGGCAGTATCAAGACAACCAGTCCAAGCCGCAAGAAAAGAAGGACACCAAAAAGACAAAGAAAGAAACCGGGAAGTGGTGTGACTTCCATAAGAGCCCTTGGCATAATACTGCTGACTATCACTCAAAGCAGACGTTGGTGGCCAAAGTGAAATAATTTGAATCAGATGCGGGTTCTGACTCTGAGTCAGAACCAGAAAGGGGAAGACAGATCATTGACGCAGAACCCAGTGCCACCGTTGCTACCACCAAGATCCATCATGGTGAATCAGATGAGCCAGAAGAAGGAGAGCACCTCTTCCATTAACAGATGTGGGTAAAAGGCACCCCACTACACTTCATCATTGATAGTGGTAGCCAGAAGAACCTCATCTCAGCAGAGGTCATCAAGTGGCTGGCCCTACTGACAACACTGCACCCATAAACCTACACCATTGGATGGCTCCACCAAGGAAGAGATCTTCGTGTCATCCAACAGTGTCGACTGACATATGACATCAATACCTTCAAAGATGAGGTATTGTGTGATGTTTCTCCTCTCGAAGCTTGTGATGTTATTTTGGGCCAACCTTATTTATGGAAACGTCATGTTGTATATGAGTCTAGGCCTCGTAGTGTTATTATTACTTTGAACGGGAAATTGTACAGGATACCCAAGGTTGTCCCACCTAGTGTTATTTCCTTGATCTCTAATAAGAAATGTAGCAAGGTCATCTCTTAGATGGGGAAGTTTGTCTTCTTCATGATTCGCTCTCAGAAAGAGAGAAAAATCATAGCCACATCCAAGGTCCTTGTGACCGACCTCTCCACACAGTAGAAGAAAGTAGATAAAATCGTGGAAGAATACTTGGGTATCTTCTCCTCACCTACCAGGGTACCTCTGCACTGCCAGGTCAATCACGCCATCGATGTGACCCCTAGTGCACCACTGCCCAATGGGCTAGTCTATCATCTCTCTCTGTTAGAGAATGAGGAGATCAAGCGATAGATCCAAGAATTGCTCCACAAGGGGCACATCTGTCCTAGCTCATCACCTTGCAGGAGCCGAATCGTGTTGGTACAGAAGAAAGATGGAACCTAACGACTTTGCATTGATTATTGGGCTCTGAATAAAATCACAATAAAAAATCGGTACCCGATTCCCCGAATCGACGGCCTCCTTGATCAACTCATGGGGGCCAAATACTTTAGTAATATTGATCTGAAGTCTGGCTACCACCAGGTCCCGATAGAACAGACGGATGTATGGAAGTCTTCCTTCAAGTCAAAGGAAGGCCTTTTTGAATGGTTGGTCATGCCCTTTGGTCTGACAAACGCTCCAGACACTTTCATGAGGATGATGGATGATATCCTGTGACCATTCACCAATGATTTTGTAGTGGTGTATCTTGATGACATTCTCATTTACAACAAGACTTGGGTCGAACACTTGCAACATATTCAACAGGTTCTGCACACCCTGCAATAGCATAAGTTATACGCCAACTTGGAAAAATGCTCCTTCGACATGGACAGGGTCCATTACCTAGGATACACCATTGATCAGCATGGCATACATGTGGATCCAACCAAGATCCAAGTCATACATGGCTGGCTAGCCCCAACCACACTCACTGAGCTTCGGAGCTTCTTGGGCCTTGCCAATTTATACCGTAGGTTTGTGTTAGGATTCTCCCATATTTCATGGGCCCTCAGCCAAATAATCAAGGGTGGTGGTAAGGCAAAATTTTCATGGGGCTGGCTCCAACAACAAGCGTTCGATGATTTGAAGCAGTGCTTGTGCTCATCCCCGATACTTTCACTACCAGACTTGCAACAGTCCTTTGAGATTGAGACTGGTGCTTCAGACTATGTTGTGGGTGTTGTTCTCAAGCAGCACGACCACCCCGTGGCCTACCATAGTGTGATACTATCATATGTTTTTCGTAAGTACCCTACTTACGACAAATAAATGTACTCCATTGTGAAATCCTACTGCCAGTGGAGACATTACATTCTTGGGAGGGAGACAGTCATCCACACTAATCATAAGCCACTATAGTTCATGCAGACACAAGGAAAATTATAGAATGAACACCATCAAAAGTGGTCCACATACTTGCAGCAATTCCACCTCAACATCAAGTATAAAACAGGAAGCATCAACCGCGTTGCTAATTACCTCAGCAGACCACCAGTCATGACACTCACCATAGTGCTAGACTCCTATGGCCATGAGAGCTCAGGATGGCCCCAAATCTATGAGACAGACCCAGACTTCTCCACCACCTACCAAATGTTGGGTGCAAAGTCAGTTGTTGATAATTTCCATCTTCAGGATGGGTTGTTGTGTCGTTTGGCCCATATATATGTTCCATCAAGTGAGCGAGTGAAGATGATATGGGAAGCCCACTACAGTTGGGTGGCAGGACACTTTGGCATCGAAAAGATAGTGGCGATGCTACAAAATCATTTCTACTGGCCGAAACTTCGACAGGAGGTCAGCAAGTATATCAGGTCTTGCACTACCTATTCCATTGCCAAATCAACCACTAAGAAACAGAGCCTGTACACCCCTCTTCCTACTCCTGACAGACCATGGGAATTCATCTCAATGGACTACATGTCAGGCCTCCTGTCCACAAAGCGGGGAAATGACTGTGTTTTTGTGGTTGTCGATCGCTTTTCTAAGATGACAATTTTGGTTGCTTGCAAGAAGAGAATCACAGCAGAAGACACTGCCAAGCTCTTCTTTGAATGAGTATGGATACATTTTGGAATCCCAGAAACCATTGTCTCAGATTGGGACAGTCGATTTCTCAACACATTTTTGTCGAGCCTCTAGTCACTGTTGGACACCAAGCTCACCAAATCCATAGCCTTCCACCCCCAGACAGATGGCCAAACCGAGGTCGTAAATCGATTGATCGTGCATATCCTACGCATGTATAATTCCAAGAACCCTCGCACATGGGATGAGAGTCTTCCCTATTTCCAACATAGCTACAACCGAGCCCTACATAGCTCAACTGGCCATAGCCCCTTTCAGGTGGGGTTGGGATTCCAACCATTGGGTCCCAT
>SNQJ01S0284938.1:0-11020 GCA_010110895.2 Picea sitchensis | reverse complement strand
ATACTGCTAGGTACCCATGGACCTAATAGGCTGGCTCGTGATGAGACCCCCTAACCTCTGATCAGGTCTTGTTTTTTTATTTTTCGGGTCCCTCTTGTTTCTTGCTGAGAAGCCTTTTATTGCTTTTTCGGGGATCCCTGGGCGAAGCATCTCGAGGTTTATTCTTAGGCTTTTATCTTTTACTAGCTTGCTTTTACCTTCTGGGCCTTTAGCCCCTTCTTCTCACGAGGTAAGGTGCAATCCTGAAAATAGGTTAACCCAATGCCCGAACAAGGGGAATGGGATAGATGAGTGGGAAACAAGATGTAAAAGTAGTATTATGATGGGAGCGGACGATGGTTTTTTCAGAAATCCCCTAGTGGAAAACCAAAACCTACAGACACAAGCTTGCTAGGGCACCCTGTCAATCCCCCCAAACATGGTCAAGTGGGCAAACGTAAGATCCAAGCAGTTGTTAGAGATAAAAGGAATCAGATGCATATATTTAAAGGTTTCAATGATCAAAGGTGACACATACCATGATACGTGGACCAATTACTTCATCGAGCAAGAACCCTTTCTGATACAGGACCAAGCCGATGGTGATGGATGCTACTGCTGTTGACAAGATAAGGATGATGGAAGAAGAAAAGGTGGGCCCTCCAGGGCCATGCTCAGGTCAATCTTGCTCTTGGTACTCCATGTCTAGGACCTGTGGGCCTCGAGACATGATCTCCTAGTTATCCCTAAAAGGTGGGGATAACAAGGCCTTTTCCTCCCAATGAACACACATTCTTAAAGGATTGCCCTATTAAACTAGCAAGGTTGAATTACTTGATAAAACTTGAAAAGATAGATCACGCACCCTGCTTTGTAATTGAAGCACTTGCACAAACACTTGAAAGAAATGAAATTGCAACAATTAAATAATGTACCCTGCTTTGTTGTTGAGAGAAATTAACAAGATACTGCTTGAAGATTTAAATGTTGTTGCAAAACTAATTGAAGAAAAGAAAAATACTTAAAACCAGCTAACTAAGTATGCATGAAAATTTGAGAAATGGTTAACATGCACGAAACTTAGAGTGTTGTAGTGTGTTTGATATGTTTGATTTGTGTATTTGATTGTTAGATTTTAAGCATGCACAACTCAAAAATGACAAAACAAAACCACAACACAAATCCCCCTAAGGGGATGAAGAAACTGGGCACAAAGGACCTGCTTTTATTTGCACTATTACAATGGAGAATAAGAGTTCTCTTTGAGCTTTTAGTTCTCTTAGAAGAAGAGGGTTCCTTATTAATGGATCGTTAGGAGGAGTACAAGAAGAAAAGATAGAAAAGAGAAACTTCGTTTTGACGAAGTCACAACCCCCAGGGTCCCCGGGAGCCTTGATTGTGCCCAAAACTGGTAGAATCTCCTCTTGAACCTGTATTTGCTGCAACAAAACAACGAACAAATGAAGTTAGAAACGATGGAAAAAGGTTTTAAACAACTAAAAAATTTTACCAAAATTTTCTGAAAAATATTCTAAGGCAAAAATGTAATTTTTAGGGCTTTTTGAGGCTTTAAACAAACCTAGCTTAGACTCTTTTTAGTGACTTCTGTTTGCTGTTTTAGGATAGCAAGCAATAGACCTCTAAACAACTTGATAAACAACTTAAAACTAAGCAAAGAAGTTTGATTAGGTTTGTAGATGAAAAGACCAAAGAAACTGCTTCAAACTTGCCTAGATCTATCTTTAAAATTGACAAAAATCAGCCTAGATCTAGCAAATCATACATGCAAACTTTAGATATTCAATAATGAAATATAAACTTGTTCTAACTTGCATGCAATCAAAGAAAGAAAGAGGAAATAAATTTTATCGGTTTTTTGGAGCTTCCGTTTGAGCCTGAAACTTTGGGCTATGGGGTTCTCTTGGTATGAAAAGAGGGAGCTTGATCTCAAACCCTTGGACGATGACAATGGAAGCCACCACCTGTCAATCCTCCGCCTTGAGGAACCTGTAACTACACACTTGAATCCTGCACAAAACTGTTAAAGAACTTCCCTACACACACAACTCACAAAGCATGTTAAATTCAACCAAAAATAAAGCATGCATTGAAGAATCTGTGAATTAATGAAGAAGTAAGATCAATCAACCTAGATTACTCTTACCCTATCATATGATAGCACACCTACAAGGCTTCAACAATTAAGCATAAAATAAAAATGTACATGAATACATGTTACCTCATAAAAATATTTGCATTTAGGTCAAGACAACCACACATTTGAGTCCACACCAAGATAGCTCCAAAGAATTTTTATTCCAAATGCTTCAACAATATTACAATAGCTTCTTCGCCCAAGACTGAACTAACTAAAGGAGAAGTCAATCATTTCTTAAATAAGAATGAGAGGTGACAATCCCTAAGTAATGCATGTGCTAGGGTTAGGTTTAGGGTTTAGGAATGCGTGAGGATATGGGAGAGTTATGTGGGNGTGTGGGAGTGAATAGGGAGTGGAGTGGAGAGGTGTTAGGTAAAGGGGAGAGGGAGTGGAGTGAAAGGGGAGTGGAGGCGAGTGAAGGGAAGTGAGAGTGGGAGTAAGGGGGAGGGATGGGTTAGTTAAGTGAGACGTGGGTCCCTTAATAGATGCGCTAGGGTTTGGGAATGTGCCACTTAGGAGAGGGAGTCGAGTTCCCTCATTGGGATCTCCTCCCACTCCATGTCATCTCAATCAAGTCAACTTCTCCCTTAGCTAACTCGCCTTTAGGCCTCAGTCAACTGGGGACATAAAAAAACATGTCTCAATCATGTTCCCCAGTTCTTCTAAAATTTAGGAGATTAATTAAATTACCGCTTTTCCATAAATTTCGAGTAAAATTGATTTTTTAGTGATAATAATCACTTTTTAGTCTCGAAAGATGGGAAATAAGGGTTTACATCATGCTCTAGACTGGAAAACGACTATAAATATGGCATCTGACAATGTTTGATGCCATATTTTTTACATTTATTGACTAAGAATTAATAAATTCCATTTTTGCGGGAATTTAATTAATTCACTGAAAACTTAAAAAAAGTTATCAAACCTAGCCACAATTTCCAAATGACTCAGACACTATGTCCTAGTATGAGCTTATATACATTCAGATACTAGACATTGGATTTTCCATGCCAAAACCTATTTGCCAGTACATACCCCGACTTGAAATTATTTTTTCTTCTCACTAAGGCAAGCGGAAAAAATAATTAACAAGTAGAAAAAAACACTCCAAAGTATGTACTCACTCTTGGTCTTGGGTGGCCAATAACCTTTTACAATCTCTCATACTTAGGACATTTATTACAATGGTGAAAATGCGGAAAAACGGGGTCTGTCACAAGACTTGCTGAACTTTGAAATCTGCAAATATGAGCATTGATTTCTCATTCTCTGGCAGCTCTTCAAAAAATCCAGCTTCTGCAAACTGGTGGATAACACTCCCAAAACCCACAAAATCAACAAAATTACCTTGAAAATTTCTCACTTACAAATCTGCTGCTGACCCTGTTGTACGGCTTGCTAACGTCAGCTATATAGCTGCGAATGTCACACTATACGGCTTGTAATTTTGCACAGAAAATTTGCACGTGCGACTTGCTCGTATGGCCCACACGTGTAGCCTGCCTGTATGGCCCGCACATGCGGCCTGCCTGTATGGCCCACACGTGCGACCTTCTTTCTTCGGCTGCATGGACCTATTGTTTTAGGTGTACGACCTGCATGTGTGGTCCGTATAGTTTGTACCACATGTGTGGCTTGTTTCTCCCTGCGACCGTCTTTCTCCTTCACATGTGCGGTCTCCCTTTCCTCACATGTGTGATGCCCTGCCTTGACAGAAAAACAAAAAACAAAAAAGTCCAAAAGCCCTCGGCCAGATTTGCCAAAGTGCTAAATTTGTTTTGCTGAAATCACCAAGCTCCCTAACATAAGTGCTTACTCACTTATGCTAGCTCCATATTGTCACAATGATCTTCACATTGCCTCTCCTTTTATAGAAGTCCTTTACTTAATTTAAGGAGCCCTTCACTAAACTCAACATTAAATTTTAATTTTTTATTCACACGTGGGTATGAAGCCCCAACACAAGCCGCCCCCAAAGCCCATCAACAAGCCCATGAAGCTCCAAGCTCCAATGCAAGGGGGTTTTCACCAAACGAAAAGTCCAATGTGGTTACAACGAAGATTCCAACATTCTCGACACTAAGGCCACTTGTGGGAATACATCCCGAAGCTACAAAACATCAACACTCTCTCTTAGCAAGGGAGGTATTCTTAACCACTCCTAGCTTGTCTCTGAAGTAGACAAACTTCCCCTTCACTAGGGGTTTGGTGGGAATGCCTGCAACCTGCTCATCTATAGAAATGTACTGGAGCTTCAATGCTTCCTTCTGCACCCTGTCTCTGATGAAGTGGTATCTGATCTCAATGTGTTTCGACCTGTCATGAAACACTGGATTCTCTAAGAGCTTGACACAACTTTGATTGTCGCAGTAAATCACAATAGGCTCCAACTCTTGACCAGATAACCCTGGAAGGAGCTTGCGAAGCCAAATACCCTCACAACTTGCCAAACTAACTGCCATATACTTTGCCTCTGCTGAACTGAGTGCCACAGAAGTTTGTTTCCTGCTGAACCAAGAAACCACTGCTGATCCTAGGCTTAAACAACCACCATAAGTGCTCATCCTATAGACCGCACTGCCTGCTCAATCTGAGTCTAAATACTTGTTATCGTATAAGTTGTAGGTTGGGCAAAGTCCGACCCAACCACCAAATGGCAACAACTTTGTGAACACCTACCCACTGTCACTTTAGGCATGTATTCCCGTCACTTTAGAGATCATAGAATCACCTCAAGGGGGGAATCCCGGTGACCCTGGGGGAATGAGATGAAAAGTGAAGTGATGAAGGAAGTTCCCCCTATAGGTCAAGGTAGAAGATGCGGAAAGGCTTGGGAAAGTGTTTAAGTGGTAGCCAATGATTGCCAAGAGATAAGAACAACTGTGAAGAATGTTGTACTTGCCCAAGACACAAGAACAAGCCAAGCATATATGTATAATGTTAGGTGGACAAGCAAGTTCAGCTTGCTGTCCCTAATTGCAGCAGTAAACAACAATGTATATCAACAAAGAAATAATTATTAAAGCTGCCAAACAATTGCTAAAATCTACTAAAAGATGCTAGAGATAAGTTAGGTAAACACTAGTGATATTCAATTATGAGAGCACAAAACTTTAGCAATGAAGCAAGGTTGTAACAAAAGATGTTTGCAGAGATATTTTGCATCGTTATGGCTGTAGCAAACTAGTTGGTATTAGCAGTAAATTCAACCACCAAAACTCACAAAGAATCGACCCAAAAGTTGCACTAGACCAAGTAGATAAAAGTGGCAAACTCTTGGCAAATTCTGACGGTTGAAAAGCAAGTTATGAGAGAAGAAGTGTTTAGGGTTTCTGCAGCCCTAATGGCTGAAGATGAAAGTTTGTTACAGTAGTAAGCAATACCCCTTTAGAGGGGACACCCTAGTGGCTAAGAGGTGCTCTAGGCACAAGGAACAAAACCCAAATTGCAGAAAGTTGAAATGATAAAAATTCACGTTTCCCAATGCACTATTTTATTTCTCCAATGCAAAATATTCAAATTAGTGCCTTTAAAATTGGGTAAATGGAGTCTTAGAATAAAGAGTTAGATCAACAAAGTCCCTAGGGTATTCCAATCAAACTCAGGGTAAATCTAAGAGGGCATACACACTCGTATTCCTCTTAGCAACCCTTGCAAAATAACGTGTCAGCTTTAGCAAATTAGATGAAGCTTAATGGAGGGTGTATCCAACATACTCCTCCTGGGGTTTGAAACAACCATAACCAAGAAATAGCAAGAGATAACTAACAATGCATATTTTTCCTTACCAATTCCAAGAGAGAGAGATCAAACCCTAGTTTCACCAAGCAAATTCACCATTCAAGATCAAGAGAACAAGCATCCAAGAGGTGCGCATCACTCCTCATCCATTCACGAAAAGATAGCACCATAAACATTTGCATAAGAGAGAAAACACCATAATGCTCAAAGCTAGCAAAAATTTCAGCCAAGTACTTCTCACGATGGGAGAGTTATGTTATGAAAAGAGATTCACATGATCTCTATTTATACAAAAAGTCAAACACACAGTTTGTCCACTTAATTTTAGGGTAAAACACAAGATGGGGCTCAACAACCCTAATCTTTCCCCTTTACACAAATAATACTAACTAATTCATTTAAAATTCACTTTTGCACATTAGAAACCCTAAAAGTAAGATGACGTCACTTCTTTAGGGGATGTTTTGGCATATGTGACAAGTTGTTGAGGTTGGGGATGGAATGTTTGGCCTCCAAAGGCCCTCTCTTCATGCGCTATGGCCTTCGCCCTCAAGTAAACATGCTCTCTTCATCAATTGATGCCAAGTGTCAATGAGCAACTCTATCACCACCAAACCCTAACCCCTCTGTGACGTCAAACCTCAAGAAAGTGACATTTTTCCCTCTTCAAGCAAAACGTTTAGGTGGTAGGGGCTAGGTTAGGTCCCCCATGATGACATGGAAGCCTCCAAAGGCATGTCTCTGTGATTTGGTGTGCGGGCCTATAACATTTAACATGTGGGCTTCTTGCCCCATGGAAGCCCAAGCTAGGCTTGTTCTCCTAGAACTGGCCACCAAGCAGGCTCTTACAAAACAAAAGGGTACACCCTCCAAAGATCTCAAGTCAAAGATATCATGACAAGTGTAAACCACATCTAATAAGCAAAGCACCTAAACATGTGCATCAAAACTACCTCATCAAATTAAACAAATGCTCCAAGACCCTATACAATTGACCAAGTTTAGGTATGGGAGGGGTGTCATAAAAGTCCTATTGGGTAGACCAAAACCCTCAAGTAGGGGATGCTCCCAAGGATGGCCTTTCAAGGTTATGTAGTGGATGATGAGGTGGATAGGGGTTTAGACTTCATAGGTCGATGAGTTTTCATGACATATAAGGGCTCGTATTATATCATTTAAGGGTGCCTTTGTAGGGGGTGTGTTGCACCTTCTTCCTCGATGCAACATTTTTCCAAGCCCATTTATTGCCATTTATTAATTAATCAATGATCCAAACACGTGTGCACTCCCAATAGTGAATCGATTAGCTTGGGGGACAATGTCACTTGAACGAAGAGGTCCACAAAGTGCCATAGGGGTGACCATGTAAAGCCTTGTAACGCACTTGTGTTAGTATTGTTTTCAAGCGAGATATTTATTATGTGTTTGATATTGTGTAGGTCTTCAATTCTTTCAAGAGAAGCAGTTCATCGTTCTCAAGACCTGACTAGGCGAGCATCTAGAAGGTTTATTTTAGGCTCTTATCTTTTGCCAACAACCATCCCCCTAGGCCTTCAACCCCTTCTTCCCATGAAATGAGGTACATGCCCTTCTTGGGTCACTAAAGTCAAAGGGCCTAGAAGAGGGCAATATGAGGGGAACGTAATGAGCGGAAAGTGGTAAGTATGGTCAGGAATGGTACAATAATGCCTCAAAGGACACCTAGTTGCAAACCTTCCCCAAAGGTTGGCCACTTACTAGGAAATCTATGACACTCACCAAGGTGAAAAAGGGTCAAAAGCATAATGTCCAAGCAGACGTTCTATAATCAAAAGCAACTTAAATACATGTTTAAATGCCTCAAATATTAGGGTGATTACCTATCACAATACCTGACTTGTATCGCATGGAGCAAGACCCGTTTGCCTTCTAGAAGCTAGTTGGTGTGGTCGATGCACTGACAATGGATCCAAAATGTGGTGATAGAGTGGGCTTCCGTATGTGCAAGTGGACACTGCTAGTCATGTGGTCTCTCGACACTCTATATCTGCAACCTGAGGGCCTCGAGACATCATCTCCTTAGTTATCCCACAAAATGGGGATAACAATACCCATGCAACCTCACTCCATCATCACCAACATATCTCAAACCAAATCCAACTGTACACCAAAGGTACTTGAGCACATGCTTCACTGCTACATAATGCACCTGTCTTGGCTCAACCATAAATTGGCTCAAGGTGTTGACAACAAAGCAAACATCCGACCTGGTATTGACCAGATACATCAACGAACCAATCAACTGCTTGTACATCGTGGGATCCACCAAGTCTGAATTCGAAGCCCCCAACTTCTTCAAATTGGTGGTCATAGGTGTAGTCATGGCCTTACAGTCGATCATCCTGAACCTCCTCAGTATCTCAACTGTATACTTCCCCTGTCCGAGGAAGATCTTGCTCGACTGCTGCCACACCTCTAATCCCATGAAGTAATGCATCAAACCAATGCCTTTCATCTCGAACTCCGAAGCCAAATCCTTCTTGCACCTGGTGATGAGCTCCTCAACTCCTGTGAGGAATAGGTGATCAACATACAACACCAATATAAGAGGATCCTTACCAACCTGTAGGAGATATTAGTTGGGATCCGCTTCACTTTTGGTGAAGCCGATGCTCTACAAATACCCGACGATCCTCGAGTACCATGCCCTAGGTTCTTGCTTGAGTCCGCACAAGGATTTCTTCAACCTGCAAACATGAGACTCCCTCCCATGCACCTCAAAGCCCTGAGGTTGCTCTATGTACACCTCCTCCTCAATCATACCATTGGGGAATGCTGTCTTCACATCCATTTGATGTATCCTCCACCCCATGACCGAAGCAAGAGAAGTATACCTGGCGACTGGAGCAAAAGTCTCTCATAGTCCACTCCCTCTTTCTGGGAGAATCCTCTCGCCACAAACCTTGCCTTATACTTCTTGATGCTACCATCTGCAACATGCTTGATCTTATAGATCCATTTGGAAGTCACCGTAGACTTCTCTTCTGGTCTCAGAACTATGTCCCACACATCGTTTTTCATGATGGACCGATACTCCTCCATCATGGCATCCTTCCAAACCTATTGACCAACTGCTTCCTGAAAACTGGAAGGCTCGTAATCAATGATGTTACTCATAAGTGCCACAGAGCTTGAAAACCTTTACGGAGGCTTGCTCTCCCTGAAAGTGCCCTTGGGTGTTGTATGCTCCTCCACGTATCAAATTATCTCGAAGCCATCTAGGCCTCGTGTCCTCGTCACTAGGAGGGTCTACTGGATCCACTAACTCCTTTGACTCCTCCTCATGGTATGAAAGCTGATCCCCTGTATTGGATGGTCCTGTACTCTCCTCAACCTTTGTAGCCTCTTGCTCCTCACCATCTGATGTGGTCTCTCGGGACCTCTTGAAAGCCAAATCCTCCTCAACCCTGACATCTTGATTAACCTCAATGTGTCGTTGTCCTGAAATGTAGATCCGGTAGGCTTTCGAAGTCTTGCTGTATCCCACAAACATGCCCTTCCCCCCAGAGGGTTCTAACTTCGTCCTCTTCTCCGGGAACATGGATGTAAACTGGACAACCAAACATCCTCATATGCCCTATCTCTAGTTTCACTCTTGTGAATGCCTCCTCAGGAGTCTTGTCCTCCAAGATCCCATGAAGACTCTTGCTCTGAACATAGACTGCTGTGTTGCATGCCTCTGCCCAGAGCATCATAGGTAGATCTTGGTCATGCAACATCGCCCTGGCAGCCTTTATTATGGTCCGATTCTTTCTTTCCGCAATCCCATTCTGTTGTGGGTAGAAAGGCACTGTCAGCGCCCTCTTAATTCCTTCCTCCTTACAAAAATCCCTTAACTCGTTGGAGGTATACTCGCCCCTATTATTTGACCTCAAGATCTTGATCTTCCCTATCTGATTCTCCATTAGATCCCTGAACTCTCTGAATCGACTAAAGACCTCATCCTTGGTCTTCATGAAGAAGATCCATGTCCTCCTGGAATAATCATCAATGAAGGTCACATGATACCGGTAACCACTCGAAGATGGGACTAACATCGGTCCACATACATCTGAATGTACTAGATCCAAGATCCCTTTGGATCTACTATCATTGCTCGGAAAGGCACCCTTGGTGTTCTTGCCAAGTGCACAACCCCTGCATAAACCTTGGTGCTCTGCTCCAAACTCTGGAAGACCTGTAACCATCCTCCTCAATACTGGCAAAGTCCTGTAATGCAAGTGTCCCAATCTCCTGTGCCAAAGCTCGCATAGACTATCAATGTCATGTACCAAGGCCTCGGCTGGCTGACCAGTCAACCTATAAAGACTACCATCATGAGCACCAATGACTTCTGCTGAGTCAAGGTTCGATCCTCTCGGTCAAGCAAGAACCTGTCCATTTACGAATGCGACTGCATACCCTCTGTCCTCCATGGTAGAGATAAACAATAGGTTCTTCTTCAGTCCTGGTACATACAACACATCACTCATCTTGAGAGGCTTTTCGGACTCTAGCTGAAGAGAAGCTGTCCCAACTCCCTTGATTGCATACTTGGTGTTGCTGCCTAATCCACACCTCAGGTCACGTGGAAGAAATCTTCAATCCACTGGGTATGGCCTTGGGGGCGAGTCTCGAGTTGGGTAGCTATCAACTAACACTTGACTCCTCCGTCTAGGCTAACTCCTAGCGATGCCAAGGAGGGTAGTCCATAAAAAATGAATCTAAGGCTGATTAAAGCTAAGTACAATATAATTCTAGCAGTTAAATGAAACCAAAAGCAAATACAACTAATCTAGCAACATGTAATGACACAATAAAAGAATTGCTTATGTGAAAGATATTGAGCAAATAAATTACTTCAACACAAATTGTTAAATTTATAAGCAGCTGCGAGAGCCATTCTCCTGGAGGATGGCTAAGACCCTAGACGAGATCTAGGGCCCCCAATACACTCTTGGGGTATTTGGTCTGGGACCAAACAGTCAGTGCCATGGCAAAAGACCCTTCTTGGGGCCCCCGGTATATGACTGGGGTTCTTAGTCTGAGACTAAGCAGCTAAAGCCCCTAGATATGTCTAGGGCCCCTGGAAATGTCCAGGGTACCCATGCCTGAGGCATGGGT
>SNQJ01S0284937.1:0-11020 GCA_010110895.2 Picea sitchensis | reverse complement strand
TCACATCATAATCAGATATATAAGGTCCAACATCAAAAAGGGTCCAGATCACTTGCGAGCAAGTGTCCTGAAAGAATAAGTGGTCTCAGTGCGCCAGAGCGGGATGTTACAGAAGTGAATGAATACTGAGACCCTTGGTGAGAGACCAAGGTGGATACCTTTGGTGAGATGCAAAGGTTGGGATATTTGGTGAGATGTGGAGATCATATTCCTTGATGAGACATCAAGTTTGGACCTAGCAAAGAATGAATTTTTCTAATGTGAGTGTAGATGCAAATAAGTACTTTTTCTTACACCAAAATGAGGAGATCTCATCGGTTAGGTGAAGAGATTTCATCCAAGTGTTGATGTCAAGAGAGTTGGATCATGAAGGAATATGATTGAAGATCTTGGAGAGGTGGAGAAGGAATTTCATCTAGATATTATATAGGTCATGAAGAAGATAAATAAAAGGTAGTTGTAGGTGGGTTTCAGTTGATTCAAGCCAAAGGAAAGCATAGTGCTATACAAAAGTGTCGATACAATATTTTTGTACATGTAGACGGGTTTCAGTCGAGACATTCACATGTGTACGTGGGTTTGGAGAAGTAAAGGTGCATGCACCTCAGGAAATCTGTCAATACATGGTCATACAACAACATAGACATTGTCATGTTTGTCTGCAGTGTATATTCTCTTAGTGGGCCATTTTCCCTGTTATGGGAGGCCTAATTTGACCTTAATAAAATCATCTTGGAATGGGTTTTCCCTACGAGGTTTTTCTAGTGGTTATATCCGAAAATATTGTTGTCTTGTGTGTGAGAGTTTGGTTTCCTTGTTTATGCTTCTGTTGCATGTTTAGTCGATTGTTGATTTGTGCTTTAATTCAATAAGTGATTTATTTGGAATTAATTTTTGGGTTCTAGGTAGGGTAAATTCAACATGGTATTGAAGGATACCAATGATTTTTAGAGAAAATAAACATGGTATGAAGGAAAGTTTACTCTGAGAGGGATCCTATCTCAGGATGCACAATGGTAGATCTATGAGATCTGAGTGACCACTCAAGAGATCGAGTTCAGATATGCGGTTATAGGAGCATATATATGGGATTAGGAGTGTCGAGGTGGTTGATTTAAGGACTAAGAACATAACCACTATTGTTTGCCGCGAATATGTCATATCTATAGGACATCTTTGTATATCTATCATCTAGAAGGAAGAAATCGAAGGACTAATTTCTAGGGAAAAATGGTACTAAGGTAGAAAAGGTGTTTTTTCATGTGTATGAAGGTGTATGTGGGTCATAGAAGTCACTTTCACGTACATGCATAGCTTGAAGTGGTGAAAATCACGTACATATGTGGGTTTTAGTGGTTACAATCACATACAAAGTCGTAAAGGGATAATATAGAGGCAGTTTCAATAGGAAATTATGTTGGGTGGCTTGATTAGATATGGTAGGAGACCAGGAAGTCAACAAGGAGATCTCATATAGGTGGATAAGGACTTCCATCTAGAGATATGAGACACATTAAAGCACATAGGAGAAAATAGAGACCTTTTCTCATGTGCATGAGTCATCCACTTACGAGTAGAGAAGGACTTTTTCTCAAGTTACTGAGCCGCAAAGGACAATGACTGAAGGGGATCTCATATGGGTGAATAAGGACATCCATTGAGAGATCATAGGATGACAGATATATTGTGTAGGGAAGGGTTTGAGGAAAGGAGAAAAGAAGTATCAAGGGAGATAAAAATCAACCAACAAGATCAAAGGATTGATCTTGAGGTTTGTAGGTCTTGGTTATTTGTTGATTTATATTCCTCAGGAGAACCATTATCCCAACATGAGATCCTCTAAAAGGATCTAAGGTGATGTTGTATCAATGCTAGTGGTAGAGAACATGGAGTGAGAGGCTCTAAAGGTTGAGTATCTCAGAGAGAGTCAACCTTTAGGTTCATTTGGAAAGGAGTATCCTTCCAAGTCTGTCAGATAGGAGTCTTAGTATGAGATGGCCATGTAGGATTCTCAGAAACAGGGGGCTTCTAGGAGCAAGTTTAGAGGGAGTGAGTCTTCAAAGAGAGGTGTGAGAGTGATAGATGGGATAGTTTCTGTGTCATAGTGATGTAGGCATGAGCTACCTCCTCCGATAACTCCTCGCCCGCTCACAGGACCTTCTTTCCTCTTGGCCCGAAGAACGTCAATGCTCTTTTATTTCCCTATCAGGAAATATCTACCCACAGATTTCCTTCGCGCAAATTCACTTTGCTCAGTATTCGGGAAATCAAAACTCACAGCTTCGCGAGCTCACTGTCGATCACTATACTTTCGAGTCCCCGAGACCCGATGTGTCAGTAAATCGCTAACTTTCTCCCTCCGCTATCGGGACTTCGCTCTATTGCGTCTTCACAACTCGTGAACCCTAACCGCTTGAGTTTCCAACCTCCGATACGTGATAAGACAAAATGTCGAACTCGCGATCTCTCTCCCTCGCGACTTCTCTACTCGCGAGGTCGAATAACTTTCGCGTCGACTCCCGATGCCCGAGACGCCGAAACGCCGATATCCCATGTCACCTGCTACGTCGCCCTGCTGTGGCCCACACTAATTACGCAATCCGTCGGGACCTCGCTTCTCTCTCTAGCGCGATTACCATGGCCAAATCTTCCGCTCCTTTCTCGTGAAACCCCGATAGCCGATCTTGCGATGGATCCAACGCTCTAACTTTCTTGGATCAACGCTCTAACTGTCCTGAGCTTGAACCTTCTCTGCATTTTCACTGCAAATATTCCTGCAACTCTGAGAGATCCAACGACCCACGGATCTTCCCGAAACCTCCTTGGAGAGATTCGACCGTCCGTCCCTTCCAAATGAAATCTACGAAATGACGAGGCGCTCTTCTGTAGGACTCGTCACCCTGTGCACAAACCTGCGACTCTCCTTACAAACCTTCAGGCACGAATTGTCTATTTTTCCTTCGACGAATTCGAAGGCCTATCCTTCCTGAGCTTCCCCGACTTCAAATCTCCCAGAAAGAAATTCTTACATGCACTCCTTGTGGCAAATCTTCAACTTCGACTAAGTTTTGAAGCTTCGACTCTGTGCACTCCTGCAACAATAGTCTTCGATTCCTCTACTTAGAATCGCAACTCTAAGTCTTTGTCTAGCCTGTGCATGCCTTGCATGGCTCTGGTGCCAAATCTGCACTTCTGAGATGAATGAGAACAAAAGCTAACTCTAATTGAACCCTTCTGTCAACACACTCCTTGTGGACAATTCAACTACACTCCTTGCAGGAATATCTTGGCTCGATTAGAGAAACAATTGAAACTCATTCACATTCCCTCCCAGACTTCTATTCAACCATGAAATTGCATACACAACATATAAAAGCAAATGTATGACAGAAAGAAAACATTCATGAGCATAATATCATACATACATAGAGAATAACACAAGCCATGAATTTGAATCAGAACTCTTTCTATTAATTCAAATGTCTGTACATGGGTGTTCTTCATACACTTCTCTGCATGTTCTTCTCTCCTGAATGCTCTCAACAATTCAGAATAATGTTACAATGTACAATGAGGGTGTCTATATCTCGTTTCCCTCTTGCGCTCTAAAGCTATCAAATCTAGAATTAAATTTCCTATCTAACAACATTAACTATATTAAATGCCTCATCTATCTAAGGACGAGAGCTATCCTCTCAAGGTCCATTACATTATACAAGGTGCACTTAATTAAATCCACACATTAATGTTGGCGCAACAATATCAAGGTGTTTTCAAAATTTGTGCTGGCGCTGTCCAGCTGTCTTCCGCTCCACGCTGGCTTTCTCTTAACGTGGGCGATGCTCCTGCATCATACTCCCTCACTGAAAAAATTTCATGGGCTCCTGTCCATGAGCTTCTGCACGGTCTGTCCATGCTTCTGTATCACTTCTTCGCTCTCCCAGCTGGAATATTCCACTGGGTGATTCTTCCACTTGACCAGATACTCAAAGTATTCCTTTCTTCTGGTCTTCTTACCCACTCGCTTGTCCAGTATGCATTCCATATGCGGTTTCTCTGTAACTGGTAATTGCTTCACCCACTGGATCACTGGTTCCTCAGTTCTAGTCTCTTTTTCTCCAACTCTATACGGGTATAAGTCTGCGATGTTAAATATCGGAGATATTTCGATGCCATCCGGCAACTCAATCTCATAAGCATTCTATCCGAATTTTCTCAAGACCTTACAGGGTCCGATTTTCTTCATTTTGAGATTATTGTATGTTCCCCTTGGGAACCATTCCTTCCTCAAGTGCTCCAGAACTAGATCACCAACTCCAAACTAAAGTTGTCTCCGATGCTGATCTTCTCTGTGCTTATACTCCTGATTCGAATCTAGTAGTCGCTGCTTCACCTGGACATGAAGTTCCTTCATCGCCTCAGCGAATTCTTCTGCACTAGTGCTGCTAGTAGCAGTTCGCTCTGAATCCCTTAGTTCAGATACTCCTCTCGGCTGTATCCCATATATAACCTGAAATGGACTTTTTCCTGTACTCCGATTCAGTGAATCATTGTATGCAAACTCTACCTGTGGCAATATATTGTCCCAACTGTTGTGGTGTTCCGTTACCAAGATTCTTAACAAATCTCCCAGACTTCTGTTAACCACCTCCATTTGTCCATCCGTCTGAGGATGATAAGAAGAACTAAACGCCAAGTTAGTTCCTAGCTTCTTCCATAGCGTCCTCCAAAAATGTCCAATGAAATTTTTGTCTCTATCTGAAACAATGATTTTCGGCAACCCATGAAGTCTAACGATCTCTTTGAAGAACAAATTTGTGATGAGCATCACATCGCTGGTCTTCTGGCATGAATGAAGTGTGCCATCTTTGAAAACCTATCCACTACTAGAAAGACGGAATCAAATCCTCTTTGCGTCCTCGACAACCCCAATACGAAATCCATGCTTATCGCCTCCCATGGCCTCTCTGGTATGGGCAATGGCTGATAAAAACCTGCATTCTGCTTTCTCCCCTTTGAATGCTGGCAAATTCTGCATTTGTCAACAAATCTCTTGACATATTCTCGCATCCCTGGCCAAAAATATGACTCATTCAGCTTTGCGAATGTTTTTTCATGGCCAAAATGTCCTGCCAAACCTCCACTCTGTTTCTCTTTTAACAAGTTGTCCCTCATGGAGCAATTTGGAATACACAGTTGATTGCCTCTGAACAACAATCCTTCCTGGATCATATAATCTATCCAATGACTCCTATCTCTGAGAACTGGATTCTCAGTTGCTTCGTACACCTCTCCAAAATCTGCATCACCTGTGTACATGTCCCTGAGATTATCAAAACCCAATGTTTTGACTCGGAACTCCTGTAGCAACAAACATTTCCTGCTCAAGGCATCAACCACTTTGTTAGCAGTACCCGAAATGTGTTTAATCACAAACGTGAAATTCTGCATATACTCAACCCATTTTGCATGTTTCTGATTCAACTTCTCTTGTTGAGTCACAAACTGCAATGCATGATTATCACTGTACAATACGAATTCCTTTGGGATCAAGTAATGCCTCCACTTCTTCAGCGCCTGTATGATAACATAAAATTCTTTATCATACGTGGAGTATTTCAGTTTCGCATCATCTAGCTTTTCGCTGAAATATGCAACCGGCCTGTCTTCCTGACTCAAGACCGTTCCTATGGCATATCCACTTGCATCACACTTCACCTGAAATGTTTTCTGAAAATCTGGCAACACCAACACTGGTTGCTCCATGATCTTCCGCTTCAATAGATTGAAGCTCTTTTCAGCCTCTGCGGTCCAATGAAAAGACTTATGCTTCTTCTTCACTATATCCATCATCGTTGTGCTAATCCCATTGAAATTTCTGATGAATTTCCGGTAGAAACTAGCCAAACCATGAAAACTTCTCACCTCGAAAATATTTCTCGGTGATGGCCAATTCTTGATCACTTCTACCTTATCCGGATCCATCCTCAACTCATTAGCTGAAATAACAAAACCCAAGTAAATGAGCTCTGTCTTCATAAATGAGGACTTCTTCATATTAATCAACAACTTCTCCTGCTGTAGCTTCTTCATCACTATGGCCAAATGCTTCAGGTGTTCATCCACTGACTTACTGTAAATCAGTATATCATCCAAATACACAACGACAAATTTCTCGATGAATTCCCTCAGGACTTCATTCATCAACCTCATAAATGTACTCGGTGCATTCGTCAAGCCAAACGACATGACTAGCCATTCGTACAAACCCTCATTTGTCTTGAACGTTGTTTTCCACTCATCGCCTTCTCTCATGTGAATCTGGTGGTATCTGCTTTTCAAATCTATCTTTGAAAAATATTTTTCCCCACTCAGGAAATCCATCAGATCATCCATTCTCGGTAGTGGGAACCTGTACCTGATGGTTATCTTATTGATCACTCTTGAATCGGTGCACATCCTCCAGCCTCCGTCTTTCTTCGGACTGAGTACTGTTGGAACAACACATGGACTCAAACTTTCCCTGACTAATCCTTTTTCCATCATATCCTGGACCTGCTTCTTGACCTCTTCATTTTCTTGCGGCGTCAACCTGTACGCGACTTTATTCGGCAAACTTGCTCCTGGTATGAGGTCTATGTGATGACTCACACTTCTCATCGGTGGCAACAAATGAGGTAGTTCGTCCACTATGATGTCAGCGAACTCTTCCAGTAGTTCCTGAACCTCAACTGGTAAATCATCCACTCTTGTGCTAGTCAGAACAATTCTCGGCTTCCTGACCACAAAGAATTGTGGATCTTCCTTCTTCTTCACCTCTGTAAGAAGTTCCTTCCCACTCATGAGAAGTACTGTGTTTCTCACTTCCGACTTCACCTCCTTATCCTTTATCGGAAGAAACATATGGGTTCTCCCATTTTTCTCCAGAGTATATGTGTTCATTCTCCCATCATGAATCACATTTTTGTCATATTTCCATGGTCTACCTAGCAATAAATGACATACATCCATGGGAATTACATCACATAAGATCTTATCATTATACCCTCCAATTTTGAATTCAACCAAGCATTGTTTAGTAACAGTTACCTAGTGTCCTTTCTGTAGCCACGAAACTCTATATGGACTGGGATGATCAGTCGTCTCTAGCTCCAATTTCTCTACCATGTCTGTGGATACGAGATTATTCGTGCTACCACTGTCAATATAGACCTTGCACACCCTATCCTTGGTCTTGCAAGCTGTTATGAAAAGTTTGGTCCTCTGAACTGAGCTTTCCACCTCCTTCTCAGGTGTCAAAAGGGCTTTTCGCATCATAAGCGATCTTCCTCCTTCTGCATCTTCAGCCTCAACATCATGCCTCTGCGCTTCAGTGATGTGAGCTTCACCAGTATCTTTCTTTTTCTCTGGACACTCATACGACTTGTGCCCATTCTTTCCACATGTGAAGCATTTGATTACTCCACCTCGGCCTCTTCCTCTACCTCTAGTACGAGGAAAAGTGTTCGCGTCAGCATAATCTTCCCTCTGATCATTTTTCTATCCTCCATGCTCAACATGTGGCCCCCGCTGTGAGGTTCCACCTCTTTCAACTTTACCCTGAGGTTTCTTCCATTCCTCCTTGGGCTTCTGGAATTTCTCCTGGGCAACTGCTTTGCCTCTTGGCTGGATTCTACCTCGGCCTCTCTGTCCTTGTTTTCGGCTCAGCTTCTCCTCATCTTTCAGAGCCAATTGGTAAGAATCTTCCACTGTTCGAATGGTTAGCATGCTTTAGTTCATCCTGAATGTGATATCTCATACCATTCAGATACCTGGAAACCTTCTCATCATCGCTCTCCCGATGACCTGCTCTGATGTTCAGTCGATAGAATTCTTCAGTGTATTCTTTCACTGTCATCAGCTTCTATCTCAGGTTCTGCATTCTCCTGAACATAGTAATTTGGTAATCTCTTGGGATGAACTTCGCTTTCATCTTCGCGATCATTCGATCCCAACTCTTGATCTTCTTCTTACCTTTGCAGCATCTGTCAGCTTGTAGCTCGTCCCACCACAATGTTGCATGTCCCTTTAAACGTGTGACAGCATGTCTAACTTTCTTATCCTCTTCGATATCCTCATAATCAAAGTAGGTGTCAAGGGCTCTAATCCAATCTAGCAGTTCTTCTACATCCAGATTTCCTTCATAGATTGGAATGTCCATTTTCGCCTTTGCACCCATTCTAGCAATGGCTTTGATCAACTGCTCGATTGATGCATCTTCTGTTGTGACCTCTTCTTCATGTCCAGCTTCCTCTTCAACTTCAGAATCACTAAGATCCCTTGCATCAACTCCGCATCTCTGAGTTGTCTCCATGTCTTCGAGTCTTGCTCGGAGATCTCTCATCTATCTCTCCATTTCTTGATTTCCTGTTGGCCTGCCTCTTCTCCTCACCTCCCTATCTTCTGGATTAGGTGATTGTCTCTCTCTCCTCGATGGCATGGCGACTTTATTTTTCTCTGCTACATAAAGAAAAGAAATATACCTGCTCTGATACCACTTGATGCAGGCGCGAGCTACCTCCTCTGAAAACTCTTCGCCCGCTCACAGGACCTTCTTTCCGCTTGGACTGAATAACGTCAATGCTCTTCTATTTCCCGATCGGGAAATATCTACCCACATATTTCCTTCACGCGACTTCCCTTTGCTCAGTAGTCGGGAAATTGGAACTCGCAGCTTCGTGAGCTCACTGTCGATCACTATACTTTCGAGTCCCCGAGACCCGATGTGTCAGTCAATCGCTGAATTTCTCCCTCCACTATCGGGACTTCTCTCTATCGCGTCTTCGCAACTCGTGAACCCCAACTTCTTGAGTTTCCAACCTCTGATATGCGATAAGCCGAAATGCCAAACTCGTGATCTCGCTCCCTTGTGACTTCGCTACTCGCGAGGTCGAATAACTTCTGCATCGACTCCCGATGCCCGAGACGTCGAAACCCCGATATCCCACGTCACCTGCTACGTCACCCTATTGTGGCCCACACTAATTACGCAATCCGCCGGGACCTCGCTTCTCGCTCTATTGTGATTCCCCTGGCCAAATCTTCCGCTCCTTTCTCGCGAAACCCCGATAGTCGATCTCGCGATGGATCCAACGCTCTAACTTGCTTGGATCAATGCTCTAACTGCCCTGAGCTTGAACCTTCTCCACGTTTTCACTACAAACATTCCTGCAACTCCGAGAGATCCAACGACCCACGGATCTTCGCGAAACCTCCTTGGAGAGATTCGATCGTCCGTCCCTTCCAAATGAAATCTACGAAATGATGAGGAGCTCTTCTGCTGAACTCGTCACCTTGCGCACAAACCTGCGACTCTCCTTTTAAACCTTCAGGCACGGCTTGTCTATTTTTTCCTTCAACGAATTCAAAGGCCTATTCTTCCCGAGCTTCCCCAACTTCAAATCTCTGAGAAAGAAATTCTTACGCGCACTGCTTGTGGAGAATATTCAACTTCAACTAAGTGTTGAAGATTCGACATTGTGCACTCCTGCAATAGCAGTATTCGATTCCTCTGCTCAGAATTGCAACTCTGAGTCTTCGTCTAGCCTGCGCATGCCTTGCACGGCTCCGATGCCAAATCTGCACTTCTGAGATGAATGAGAACAAAAGATAACTCTAATTGAACCCTTCTGTCAATGCACTCCTTGCGGACAATTCAATTGCACTCCTTGTAGGAATCTCTTGGCTCGATTAGAGAAACAATTGAAACTCATTCACATTCCCTCCCAAATTTCTATTCAACCATGAAATTGCATACACAACATATAAAAGCAAATGTATGACAGAAAGCAAACATTCATGAGCATAATATCATACATACACAGAGAATAACAAAAGCCATGAATTTGAATCAGAGCTCTTTCTATTAATTCAAATGTTTGTACATGGGTGTTCTTCATACACTTCTCTGCATGCTCTTCTCTCCTGAATGCTCTCAATAATTCAGAATAATGTTACAATGTACAATGAGGGTGTCTATATCCTGTTTCCCTCTTGCGCTCTAAAGCTATCAAATCTAGAATTAAATTTCCTATCTAACAGCATTAACTATATTAAATGCCTCATCTTCCTAAGGACGAGAGCTATCCACTCAAGTTCTATTACATTATACAAGGTGCGCTTCATTAAATCCACACATTAATGTTGGTGCAACAATATCAAGGTGTTTTCAAAATTTGTGCTGGCGATGTCCAACTGTCTTCCGCTCCGCGCTGGATTTCTCTTGACATGAGCGATGCTCCTGCATCACATAGGGGAAAATCATGGTAGCATATTTGGTAGTGAATATAGAACCAAGTTCAGGTGGGAGAAGTGCATTCCTTTCTAAGAGGGAGTGTATATGTTAGTGGTAGAATTGTACATGTACTTCTGCATTGGCTTGTGCTTAGCATGTGGAAGTCATCAAGAATTATGAGTTTCACTTTAGTAAAGTGATTATTAAAGTGAATGACCTTTTAGATCTAACATGAGTTTAATTAAGTTAATGCCTAAGTTTTTGGAATTGGTGACTTAAGTGAAAGTTGAATTAAGTCCCAGTCATTAGATTGAAAGTGAAGGTGAGATTAGATCTCATCCTTTGATCGCATTGGAGATATAGGGTTTTGGATTTAGGGTAAACTCATGATTATAAAAGGAATCCTATGTGAAGGAGGAAGTCACTTGTGTTGAAAGAGTTGACATAGATACCCTTGCTGAGAGCCCAATGGTGAGATGCCAAAATTAGGATCTTTGGTGAGATGCTAAGATCAGATACCTTTATGAGAGATCAAATTTGCACCTAGCAAAGAAGGACTTGTTCTTACACAAGAGTGGCGATGTATTATGGGTTAGGTGAAGAGATTTCCTCCAAGTGTTGATGCAGAGAGGGTTGGATCATGAAGGACTATGATTCAATATCTTGGATCGGTGGAGAAGGTATTTCATCTAGAGATCATACAGGTCAAGTAGAAGAGAGAGAAGAGGCAGTCACAGGTGGGTTTCA
>SNQJ01S0284936.1:0-11020 GCA_010110895.2 Picea sitchensis | reverse complement strand
GTTGCAAAATAACCATCTACACAAGGCAAAGAAAATTTCAAAATAACAAAGCAAGGAAGACATCAAGAAGCCATTCTTGGGACACCAAAGAAAAGGTATGAAAGTGTTTTTCATGGGTATTGTTATTCATGTAATGGATATGGTCACCAATATTTTGAATGTAGATCTTATGAAAGGAGATATAATGGAAGATTCTATAACACCACAAGGTGTTGGAGATGTGATCAAGTAGGACATATTGTTGTTCACTGTAACTCTATGAGATGCTATAGTTGTAGTGGATTTGACCACAAATCCTAGGAGTGATGGAACACAAGAAGAAAGTCCATGATGAGGAATTCACATAGCATGTCTAGAAGAAGGAATGAAGTAAGAAAGGGAGACATCTTTGAAAAGATGGATACTCAGAGCTCAAGTTCTGAAGAGAAGGGTCATCTACAGAAGTGGGTGAAGAAGAAAAAACATCCAAATCAGAATGAAAGATTGAAGGGAAGTTCAAAAGTGTCATTTACTAAGGCACACGCAGGTAACAGTGGTGACAGTCACNTTGAATGTAGATCTTATGAAAGATGATATAATGGAAGATTCGATAACACCACAGGGTGTTGGAGATGTGATCAAATAGGACATATTTTTGTTCACTGTAACTCTAGGAGATGCTACAACTGTAGTGGATTTGGCCACAAATCCTAGGAGTGTTGGAACACAAGAAGAAATTCCATGATGAGAACTTCACATAGCATGGCTAGAAGAAGGAATGAAGTAAGAAAGGGAGACATCTTTGAAAAGATGGATACTTAGAGCTCAAGTTCTGAAGAGAAGGGTCATCTACAGAAGTGGGTAAAGAAGACAGAGCAGCCAAATTAGAATGAAAGATTGAAGGGAAGTTCAAAATTGTCATTCACTAAGGCACACACAGGTAACAGTGGTGACAGTCGCATGTACACGTGTGCTAACCTTGAATAGGTCGCGTACACACACACTCAGTTGTGCAGCAGGTCGCGTACACACGCACTCAGTTGTGCAGCAGGTCGCGTGTATGTTGAAAAGCCTTGGGAAAAAGGAAATGCACATGGCTTGGAGTTTGATGTGATGGTATAACTCTGTATTCCAGGGTCTGACATTGTTTATTGCAGGTTCTGACACTGTTTGTTGCAGGTTTTCATGGTGAGATCACACAATGGTATAATAAAAATAAATATTGGTTGCATGGCACTAACCCAAGAGTATGGATTGATGTTGATCTGTTGGGATTAATCATTTTGTGATGATGGTGGTGTACATGGTTGGTATATTTTATGATGTATTATTGGAAGCATATGTTGATATCATGGTGCATGCATTTTGCAGATGGATTGGGATACATGTTGTGACATATGGTTGGATAATTGGAACATGTTTTATGGAGGACTTGGCATACATGTATGGGACTCATCATTTTGTGGTATTGGTGCATAGTAGTACACTCACATATGTCATTACTTGATTTTCACAACATTGGTATTTGTTTGATACATGATTGTGTAACTTGGTTCATAATGGATACGTATCATGAGTGATATGATACATTGTTTGGCATGTTGGTAGATGCACATGGTTGGCATATTGGTGGATGCACATGATTGGCATAATTGGTAGATGCACATGTTGTCATATTGGTAGATGCACATGTTGGCATATGGTGGATACATTTCATGGATGGTATATTTTGGTACATTGTTGATGTACATGGTTGTTGTACATGGGTGTTGTGCATGGTGGGCACATTTTGGTACATGATGCACTTGGTGGATATATTGTTCATGATTATCTATTTCATTGTTGACATATATTTTATTTCATGATGAATGGTATAGCACAAGTTTGATGCATGAACAGGTCCAAGGATCATCATATGGTATCATACTATTCATCTTGCAGAGAAGATAGGGGGAGACATATCCTTAGGGGGAGTCATTCTTCTTCCCATGATTCTAGGAGGAAATATTTATCAGATACATACCTAGAAAAGAGACCTATATTTGAAGAAAGAGAACAGAGGCATAATTCCAAGGGGAGCAATGGTCATAGGGGGAGTATGTTCAATGTATTTTCAACATTACATCATATTGATATCCCTTGTTCAAAAGGGGAGAGATTATATAGCAGCAACAAGACAGGGGGAGCAACCACGGGCGGAGAATGGCCCTTTGTCATTGATGTCAAAGGGGGAGAGATAATAACATTGATGTGATTGATGTCTATTGATGGGAGAGATTGATGTGGAGAGATAGTAACATTGACTATTGATGAAGAGGATGCCTTGTCTACATGTTGACATCAATAATTGGTAATTGGATTTGACATCAATGTTGGTATTGCCATCAATGCCAAAGGGGGAGATTGTTGGATCATGTTGTCATTGATGCCAACGGTTTGATTATTTGGGAGATTGTTGGATCATATATCATTGATGTAAATGGTTTGGTTTGATTGATGTCAAGCAATTGATTGATTGATGATTGATGAACAATGAATATGCATTGATGATAATGATATATGTCCAAGTGGAAACCAATTGATATGATGCCCTTGATGAGAATGATAGATGTCCAAGCGGAAGCCAATTGATAAATATGGATCATTGATATGATGCCCTTGATGAGAATGATAGATGTCTAAGTGGAAACCAATTGATAAATATGGATCATTGATATGATGCATTGATGAAGATGGATCAATGATTTGTCAGTGATACATGATGCATAGTTGATATATATGATGCAGTGGTGAATTGATGCAAAGATGAATCATTGTTGTCATATCATGGCTGATAAGGTGCACAAATGGATGAAAAACTCCAAGTGGATCCCCTTATGAAAGTGAAATCCCTCATTGGAATACTCTTTGTGGATTGAGTTATCTAGAAGAATGGTTGGAGGACCCGTAGCGCATGTTTATTAATGAGATGAAGATCAATGAGATAGTTGGGTGAAACTATCGGATGGATAGTGCCCACATACCACCATTTCAGGTGGTATGTGGAATGTGATTAACTCCTCACGGTTTGAGAGTTTGTAGCCTTACCTGAAGTTGGAGGAGACCCCCATATGAAGGCTTGAAGCCTGAGAAGGTCAAAGAATTCAAATTTTTTGAAAAGAAGAAATCATTATTTAAATGATAGAGTAAAAGTGACAAAATCAAGAAAGATTATTTGAAGCTGATAAAAATGAAGTGACAAAATCGAAGGAATATTTAAATGATAAAGTATTGGAGAAACTTTTTTATTCATGCAAAGTGGTTAACCCTAAAATAAAGGAAAATAGGTTAAGTGACCTAGAAATGGGTTAAGTAACCTAAAAATGGGTTAAGTGACCTAGAGATGAAGAGTATAAATAAGAGCTAGGATCTACGTGAGTAACGCATTTTGTAAGAATCCTTTTTTGTGGATTAATTGAGAGCTTCTTGTGAATATCTGTGGAGTATTGATGGAGAGAGTTCTTGTAGAAGAATCTATTAGGCATTGAATCTTAGACATGATTGAAGATCTATTCACGAGAGAGGAGGATCCATGAGATGCATCAAAGTTTTGGCAATGTCCCGAGGAGATCTTGGCCGACAAAGTCTCAGTCCTGAAAAACCCTATTTTTTTTGATGCCCACGTGGGTTGTCTGTTTATAGAGTGCATGTACACGTGGGCTAACTATTAATATAGAGTGATGTACACATGCGAACTGACTGTGTACAGGGAGCATGAGTGGATAAAATCATGGAGATATATGTTTGAGCTAGTGCCAAGCTCTTGGATGATGAAATAGGTTCGGATCCATTCTATGGCCTTAGATCTATCAGTAAGACAACATGGTTTACATTATTGTCTTGATGGATACTCTTGTTTGATATGTTGTGAATGATTAGGGCATTCTTGGTATATCTTATATGATGTGGCTCAATTTGCTTGATTTGGTTGATGGAGGCACTCTTGTGATTGATAGTGACATGATTGCTATGGTATACTAGTTATTTATACATGATTGGGATAACATCCTTATTGATTTGTTGTGGAGCATAAAGCTATTGGAGAGATTAGATGTGTTTGGCTGGATGTGAATTGGGTTTGGATAGTGGAAGATGAAAGTTATTACGGGTTGTAGAAGTTGATAGACATGTGAAGAAAAGAAAAACCCTAGTTCTTAGAAGGATAAACTTGTTACATTATACAGGTAGCGTTCACACATGGGTTGTAGATAGCCAGGGCGCGTGCACACATGAGTTACACACCTCTTGGCAATTAGCATGCACATTGTGAGATTGATATCTTTTGAGGAATGCTGCCTCATCTCAGTTGGTGTGTGAGATGCTTAAGATAGAGTCTCTTACATTTATAGGCAGAGTGCTCTTACGAGTTGTACTCTATTAGTTGTTAATAAACCCCAAGAGTTGTAGTGGTAATAAAAAGAAAAATTGTACCTTACATCTTGTATTTCTTGTATTTCATTGTGATAGTAACATTGATGATATATTTACGATATATATTTGTTATATTACTATCCCAACTGGTTATAAACTAATATAATAGGTAATGAATAAATTTTGAATGCTAGTTGATGAGTTTTTTTGTGCAAGAAGGAAGTTTTGAGGAAAAAGATCCCCACACTCATTTTATCTAAAAGTGTGGCCCAGGGTGTGTCTCCGTCCATCCATCCATCCATTCCTTCCTCCATCCATCCATCCATCCTTCCTTCCTCCTTCCATCCATCCATCCATCCTTCCTCCGTCCATTCCATCCATCCATCCATTCCATCCTTCCTCCTTCCATCCATCCCTCCATTCCTCCATTCTCCATCCATTCCTCCATCCATCCATCCATTTCCTCCATTCCATCCATCCATCCGTCCCTCCTTCCTCCTTCCTCCTTCCATTCCTTCCTCCATTCCTTCCTCCTCCCATCCATCCATTCCTTCCATCCTTCCTCCATCCTCCATCCATCCATCCATCCATCCATTCCATCCATCCTTCCTTCATCCTCCTTCCATCCATCCGTCCATTTCCTTCCTTCCTTCCTTTCCTCCATCCATCCTCCGCTCCATCCGTCCTCTTCCTCCATCCATTCCTCCATTCCATGTCCTCCATTCCATTCGTCCGTCCTCCATCCATCCGTCCATCCATCCATCCATCCATCCATCCGTCCATCCATCCATCCATTCCATCCATCCGTCCATTCCACTCCTCCATTCTTTCCTCCATCCATCCTCGGGCTCCCTTCCTTCCATCCCGTCCATCCATCCGATCAGGAAAGTTGTTTAGATGATAAGAATGAAGTGAAAAGAATCAAGAAGGAATATTTAAATGATAAGAGTGATGAACTTTCTATTCATGGAAAGTGGTTAACCCTAAAATAAGGAGGAAATAGGTTAAGTGACCTAAATAATATTAACACATTTCTAAGTCACTTAACCTAAAAATGGGTTAAGTGACCTAGAAGATGAAGATATAAATAAGAATCTAGGATCTCTTGTAAAATGTACATTTGGAAAGAATCCTTGCACATTGGATCAATTGAGCTTCTTGTGAATATCTTGTGGAAGGTATTGATGGAGAGCTTCTTATTGAAACATCTAATGGTATGGATCTCTTGGGCATGATTGAAGATATATTCTAAGGAAGAGAATTAGGAAGGGATCTCGTGAATCAAGGGGTTTTACGTGATGTTGGGATCTTGTGGAAAAAGTCTTGGATTCTGAAACCCTATTTTACAATGTCCACCTGGTACATGCGTATTATGGGAATTAGTGTACCTGCCGGGATGGTTGTGTATAAGTGAAGTGTACTGCGATGGGGGATGATTATTAATATAGAATGGGGGATAAATCATGGAATTTTATTTGAGTTGGTGCCAAGCTCTGGATGATTAGGCAGGCGGGTTCAGATAAAATTATGGCATCAAATCTATCGAACACCTAGTATAAGTTACATTACATTTGTCTTTATGGATACTATTGTTTGATGTGTTATTATTGAATTCTTAGGGAATTCTTAGTATAGCTTCTATGATGTAGCTCAGATTTAGTTGAAATTTGGTTGATGGAGTGAAACACTCTTGTGATTGATAGTGACATGATTGCTATGAGTATACTAGTTATTTATATGGTCCGAGGATACTTATTCCATATGATTTGTTTTAGAAGCTTATGAAACAAGCTATTAGAGAGCTTGGATGTGTTGTGATTGGTTATTGGGTAATTTTGGACGATTGGAAGAAGAGAGAAATTGATTGCGGTTGTGGGGATGCAGGCATGTGAAGAAAAGCAAAACCCTAGTTGCTTAAAAGCATACGCATGTTGCATTATACAGTGTGTACACATGTGGGTTGTAGTGAGCTAGGGCACATGCACACACTGGCTACACTACTGACATGTCATGTACATATTGCAGATTGATATCTATTGAGTTGTTGCCTCATCCTGGTTTAAGTCTTGAGGATGTAGCCAGTCTTTCATTATAGGCCGAGGGTGATCTTATAGAGTTGTACTCTATTTAGTTGTTGTTGATAAACTCAAGGATTGTAGTCACATAATAAAAATAAAATTGTACATACATCTTGTGTTCTTTGTGTTCATTGTGATGATGAATTGTTGATGATATATTTCAGATATATGACTGGCTGATATGTGCTCTTGTCCTAAGTTCGTGCTGAGGATGTAAGCCGAGTCTTTCATTATAGAGCAGGTGATCTTATAGAGTTGTACTCTATTTAGTTGTTGATGATAAACTCCAAGGATTGTAGTCTGTAATAAAAATAAAATTGTACATACATCTTGTGTTCTTAGTGTTCATTGTGATGATGAATTGTTGATGATATATTTCAGATATATGTTGCTGATATGTGCTCATGTCTAACTGGTTATAAATGAAAACAATGGGTAATGAATAAATGTTGAATGCTAATTGATGAGTTTTTGTGCAAGAGGGAAGTTTTGGGAAAAATAACCCCACACTCATTCACCCCCCCTCTAAGTGTGGTAGGTGTGTCCAACACACCCATCATGTATCTCCTACACACAGACCTTCTCCCAGACTACTCTATGTGCCTTGCAATGTTCTTATGTTCTCCTCCTCCATCATCGTCTATGCTTCACGCAGCTGCACAATCGTATCTTGTGCTTCCCGAAGCTACCTCTTGAGCCAATTTTTACTTCCTTCGTGACCTCGTGGTTTTGATACCTCATTGTTCTATGCCACCAGTTGTCTCCGCAATTCTCTATTTTCTTGATAAAGTTTGGCTATGGAAAGTTGTGCCTACTCTAGTTGTTGCTTGGGGATTTCAACGTTAGAACCTGATACCCATGTCCTTCGCATTCGACTCCCGCTTCCTCGACTGGTAGTCCTGACAGGATCTAGCTGGGTAGAAGCATCATGAACTCCTTAGAGGCTAGGTGTACACTCAGCTGAGTCAAGATGTGGCTTCTTCGTACTTCCTTATTTTTTATGGGCCTTCCCCTCCTCTACGGTGTCGACTTTTGAGAGGGTGTGGCCTCCAACCTGTGTCCTTAAGACAAAATTTTCTCCACTTCGACCTCCTCTTGAGGCATTGACATTGTTTTGGAGCAGAGGAAAGGACCTTCTTTTGAAATATTGGAGACACGCGATGACAATAAGAAAGAGTCCCAGGCATGTTGGGGTTCATACCTAGCGCTTTGGTTGCCTCACACACCCTGTCTCATGTTTTGACGGGATTCCATGGAGCGATAGAATGTGTGTTATTAGACGTACGTGACTGGATGAAGGGCCATGACACAGGGTCTGATAGAATTGGACTTGCAAGACTAGTCCCTACTTGTATACAAACCCGACCGATGCGTAGAACCTGCACAGAACATGTAATATTTATATCAGAGCGGAGCAGTGGGATGAAAAGTGCCAAGGAACACTCATACATTAGGATAGGATGTTTTGAATAATTAATGTGTCATATCTACATGATGGATATGATCCAAGATGTGTGAAACGCAACCGATAGGAGTTGTAGAGAATATACGATACAATCATTTCCAATCTCTTTAATCTTCCCAGCCTCCACTATTGGAGAATGATGGCTGACACACTTGGTGATACGACCTCTGGGGTAACAACTTGCCTCGACCTGGGGCATTTAACAACTTCCTTTATTGTGGCATATGACCTTTTGGGAGCTGACGCACACTTTTGACACACATTCAGCTCTAGCATCCTTTCCAGACCCCAAGGGAAAATCGACCTCTGGAATGGATTCAACACTCATATTTTTCGTACCTGATCTTCCACGCTATGGCACACAGATGTAACTCATCCAAACTGAATAGGAGCGTCGGCACGGATAGAGATGCTACAGGTCATTCAAAACGTTACTGGGATCACGTAAGTATTTAACAATCGAGACTAGCAAGCTCTACATGTATGCATCAGTTTTATTTTTTCGCTTACATCTTCCTATGTTCTGCCTGATAAGTAATTTCTAAACGATGTCAATCCTGATTGCAGGAAATATCTCTCCAACTACCAAACAAATTTCGCTCCATAACCTCGCCAAGGTACCTAAAGGAAACATTGGGGTAAGATCAACGAAGCAATGAAGGATATCAGACTCCCCGATTTCGCCGACCTCGACAACTTCATCGACTTATGCGGCATGTCAAGTCGCATGCCAAGAAATATTCACTGTGGGCCGAAGAGCTCACGAAGATGACCGACGTGGTACCATGGCGAGTGCAATGATTTAGGGGCCATCTGATTAGAGTTTGAACTGTGCTACATCAGTTAAAATCCAGTTTAGTGAAGTACTAGACACATGCGATGGACATCAGAGGGATACATGTGACTCTGATGGAACAAAACCAGTTTCCATGGGCTCAAACCTGCAACGAACTATTTATTAGTTGGTCCGAGTATGAGAAAATTTATCTTTTCAAAGAACTATCTTGAGTTGACTATTAAAGAAACTGTTAGAAGATGACACCACGTGGCGTATTTTTCTTTTCTTAAACTGCACTTAGTCGTTTTTTCAGTTGAATTTTGGATTATAAATAAAGACGTCGACCAATTAGTTAAAGTTCGATGGTTGTGGAAAGAACTCTTTCTTTCTGGTTTTTAAGAATTATTTTCAAGCTTCTTTGAATTGAGAAGTCCTTCTGGACCAAAGACAAGTTATTTTCATCAACTGCATGTGTGATTGGATGTGGATAAGAACTATTTCCTATCCTATTTCATGAATGATATTGTAATGAGTAAGAGCAATTAATTATGTTGTCAAGTAATCTGGTGCAATGTTTTTTTGTTCCTTTCTTTAATGATGAATATCAATCGTTGTGTTATTATGTAATGAATGGTTTTGGTAGATGAATTATTTTTCTTGGAATTATCTCATTGCATATGTGTTTTCTTTCGGGTAGTTAGTATCTCAGATAGTAATTCAGTGCTCACATGGTTAATGTATTAGTACTAGGCATGTGGTATAAAATTGTCACCTGCATGCTTGAGCAGTGGGTTGTCCCAAGTTCAACCTCTTCCCCTTAGTTAAGCTTAATTCCATTTTTGTTGCCAAGTTGGTTTATACCAGCTTACATCTCATATCGGTCCCACCCAAGAGAAAATATACAAAAGAGAATAGTCCAAACTGAAGGAAGAGACTTCACAAGAAAACATAAATCCCATCGATAATTTGGCCAGATCACAAGATGTGGAGAACCATTCCACTATTAAACATTGCATAGTCTAATCGGGCCTCGATGGCAGGTTTGGTTCCTACTATTGATTCAAGGGATTTAAGACCCATCAACACAGTGAATAGACCATAGCTAGGCCTTCTCTTTATATCTTGTTATAGTTTTGTTCTGATTCAGATAGCTTTCTACTCGCAAATGCGATCGGGTGATCCAAGTCCCCCACTCCTGGTTATGCCAAGATAGCTCCAAGTGCTATGGATGATGCATCTACATGTATGTGGAATGTCTTCTCCCAATCTGGAAATGCTAATATCGACCCAATGACCATCTTTTCCTTTAGGGTATCCAAACCATGTTGGCACTCGTCGTTCCACTGAAACTTTGTATCCTTTCTTAGCAGGTTTTCCATTGGTGAAGTTATCTATGCATAACCTTTGATAAATTTCCTGTAGTAACCTTTGTGTCCCAACATCTCTCTTATCTGACAGACTGCTTTTGGTGGTGGTAAGTTAACAATGACCGTGATATTTTTAGGATCTCTTAATAAACCCTGTTTGCATACTATATGGCCCAATAGTATCCCGAATGGTGTTCCAAATATGAATTTATTTATATTCAGTGATATTTGACACTGTCTGCATCTTTCTAACATTAGGCGTAAGACTTATGCATGGTATTTCAGCAAACTGTAAACTATCCAATCGTCAAGGTAAACTTCTAGGAACCGGTGGATGAATTTATTAAATGCAGCAATGGCTACTCTGGAAAATATTGTTGGTGCATTCTTCAGTCCAAATGGCATAAATGTGTATTGATAAGATACCCATTCTATCACAAATATGGTCTTGTATCTGTCTTCTTGTGCTTTCTTGATCTGATGGTATCCTGAGAATCCATCAGTGAATGAGTAGGCTTTGTTTCCTCCTGCGTTCTCTAACACTTCATCTGTGAAGGTTGTAGGGAATGGGTCGTGTAGGCATGCATCATTCAAATTCCACAAGTAGACACATATCTTGATCCCTCCTTGTTTCTTGTCATGTATTACCATCAGGATTATCCATTCTGATTCTTCAACCAGTTCTATGATGCTAGCTTCTAGCATCCTTTCAATCTCAGCTTTGACTTTCTGCTTATATATGGGGTCCAGTATATATGGTCATTGTCTGATCAATCTTGCTTATGGTCTGAGTGGTATCTTCATCTCTCCTAGCTCTCCTGCTATGCCCTTCATCTCTATAAATGTTGTAGGAAACAAGTCAATGTATTTGCGCAACAACTCTATGATTATTTCTACTATCTTCTCATCCCAGTAGTCTCCAATGCTTTCCATTTTGGGCTAC
>SNQJ01S0284935.1:0-11020 GCA_010110895.2 Picea sitchensis | reverse complement strand
AGATTTATTCACTAACTAACCTAGATCACTTGGCTAAGATTAAACAGTTTATCCAAGCTTATTCACTACCCCTATCAACATCAATTTAAAAGAACTTGGCCATGCTTGAAAGGTATGGACCAAGTCATTGTTATTGCATGGGGCTCTATTGAATTTCTTTTATGCCCTCTTTTATTCTTTTTCTTTCCTTTTCTTTTCCTTTTCTTTTCTTTTTCTTTTCTTTTTCCTTTTCTTCCTTTTCTTTTCTTTTTCTTTTTCTTCCTTTTCTTTTCTTTTTCTTTTCTTTCTTTTCCTCAAATTATTTGCAAAATGAAAAATCATTTGACAAACAAAAACACTAAAGAGATAAAATTTCAGTCACCAGTTGATCCTATAAATTACAGGGTTATAACACTGCCATTTTGAACTATGTTGAACTACTGCCTCCGCACAGTGTAGATATTTGATTGTTACTTCCTGAACTTGCTCCCCTAGTTGATTTTTTGTGATTGGATCCATGTCATGTTTCTCTTACTCCACTAAAATTTGGTTTTCTAAACGTTGATGTTCTTTTGGGTGTATTAGTCACACATGGGGTTGTAGGTTCCACATTGACGGTGATGTGGATTGGAGTTCTGCATTCTATTCCTAACCATGGACCTCTTGTTTTCCTTTCGTATGTTTCACACAGGATTTCCTCAATTTGCTCCACATCTCGGAGATCCTATACCTCTTCTTCATCGGTCACCAAGCCCTCTCTGTCATTTATGGCTCTCTTCTTGTTATTCATCTTATATTGGTAAGGTCGTCACTTCCACGTCTTTCCATATCTTGCCATTATCTGCTTTATTTGGTCCTCTTCCATCATGATTGGGTCCATGGCCTCCTTCTTCTTCCCCTTATCCATCTCCATGTCCATATCTCAACCTCATGTTAGTACTTTCATCCTTCCCACATGCGCACAGGGAAGTTTAGTTGTTTGATTCCATGGTCATCACCCCTTTGTCATACAATAAAATCTTGATTGAAGTATACAGTGATCTGATGTACCTACCTTCGGGTCCCTTTATAAAATCCTTCTTTTCAATGGTGTATTACTTTGAGGTATCTACTACAAATTTGGTGATAAACCCCGCAACAATATTTTCCAACCAAAAACATACTACGCACATAAATTTGTTATTAACTTGTTGTAACTACGTGATCTCCACAGGATGCCACTCTAGTTGTCTAAACCGATTCGTAGGGTGGTTTTCCTTCAACCTCAATAACCACTCCTTTGATATATGTGGGAAATCATAGAAAAATAAATCATGCAAGTCTCTAAACATGTATTCGTCGAGATACTTGTGTGGTGTCAACTTAGGGTTTTCATTGTCCTTTTGCGCAAACTCAAGTTCCTTCATTCTCAACCATCCTTGAATCTTCGTCTTCATTGGATTCCATGACCTGAACATTTCCTTCTATACTTTCATCCTTCGCTCTTTTCTTCCATAGATCTCATCCACTCAATCCTGTGCATTTCCATTCAGAAACAAAACCATTTACATGACCCAAGTTTCCCGACAACGGAACCATTTGATGGTTTCTTGGGTTGACCTAGGTTCTGATCTCAAATAGGTTTCCAACAAAACTCTCAAAATTACCATCCCTCCTAGTAAACCAAAATGCAATAATATGCATAGGGTGCACAGCGTAGTCCCACCCAAGATATATTAGATGGGGGACTGAAATATTCAGGTGTTTGTAGTCTAAGTGTTGACACGAAGTTTAATCTTTCCTCTCTAAACCTGAAACTCCATTATTTTCAAGTTATGGAGCCGCCCTTAGTTCTAAAAAGGAATTAAAAGTCTTTCAAAATTTTCGGGTTTCAGGGTTCGGCTATTCACAAAGTATGATTTTCAATTAACAACTACAGAGTCTCGGTACTGAAATCCCAAAAAGGATTTATTTTAAAAAGAAATAAAAAAAGAAAAAGAATGTTATAAAATCTCGACGCGCTTTCACAAAGTATCCTTTAATCGCGTTTAATGAAACTCTTAAAAATAATCAACAAATCATTAATCATGTCGCAATTTGGGTTTCCTTGTATCAAAGTGCTATCAAAGTCTCGACACTCGAACCCCCGATTCCCGAATTCCTGTAAAGTAGAAACAAATCACTAATATTGATTAATTAAAGGATTAATACAATTCATTAGCACCTCAATTAATCCCATCGTGATTTCTCAATTCGGGGTTTTCTTATGACATACCTCTTAGGGACATGATCATCGAAATTCCGAAATGAGAAATCATGAAAGTCTTTTAAAAGTCTAAAACTAGATTAATTTAGTTATAAACATGATTAATGATAATTAAAAAAATTTGTCACATTTTGCTTTTTGGGAATTGTTGAAAGCATTCCTTTCGAAACTCCATGTTTTGAAATCTCCGATATGCGGTAGTATCTGTAACAGACAAATGGAGATATTTCTAACACAAATGCGTATCTACAGGCGTATCTTCCCCATTAAAACATTAATTTTTTATCGTTTGTTTCATTACGCTCATTGTAAGATGATTTAAAGGTTAATAAAGGTTCTCTGTTTCGAATTTCATTCTTATTTTTTACAATCAGGAGTGAGTTGCATTCAGCCAAGATTATACCTTTTTCCTCTACAAATAGGTTTTCATTCTAGCACGAACATTATGGCGCCCAGAAAGGCACCTAAGAAAAGTGAGGAAGCAGTTGAAATCTCAAGCCCGGACGGAGATGTCATATCTAATACTACACCGCATGCCATTGATTCAATCAAATCCTGGAGGCAAATTTTTGAAACCTTGGACTACGAAATCAAGAATTTCCCCCATGATTCTGATAACAAACTTTGAGACATAGCAGAATCTGAGCTTCACAAAGTAGCCACACGCCCACGAATCATGTCATACAATGATATGATCAGTTGGGCTTTAGAGAGAATAGACGTACAAACGAGGATCATTTTAGACAGACAAGGGGTCGTCGTCGACTCTTTCAGACCGGAGCATATACAAGTAATGTACAAACTGTCTCCCAATTCTAAATATATTTATAATAAAGAATTTGTAAGTGAATTTCAAAGAAAGAATGCACAAAGGCATATCAAACATACGCTGGCATAATCAAAGACTGGTGGGCACACCCAACAAAATTTAGGGTCGATTCCCATGGCATTTATGCCACAGCCCCATTAAATGAGTACATGGTCTATGAAGCTCTGATGCTATGTAGACTCTTCGGGAAGAAAAGTCCTACCCATTTCCCTGTAGAATGGGTGCCCCTTTTACATGAAGCAGTTGAAGGCTACAGTTTCATATGGAACAATATTCTAACAGATAACCTAGTTAAGGAGGTTATAGAGTATCAAACCGTGAGATCCAAAGGCCGACCAGTAGCCTTTTACATGTACGCATACATTATGGATGCTATATGTTTCACGAATCTGTTCCCCTTGATGAATTGGAGTTGGAACCCAATCTACACTGAACCCATTCATGAGTATCACTCTAAGCTATGGGAAGAAAATGCTAAAGATTCATTTTACAAAATCTGTCATTTCGTAGTGATCCCGGTGCATCAGATGTTGTATGGTTGTACACCCCCTCACATTTAAGAGACAGTCATAGGAAACCTCAAGGCGGTTGTCGATTGGTTTATTGAGGAAAATTTCTCCTATATCAGGGTTTTCGGATGCTCAATTCCTCCTCATGCACTTCCGAAATTCCTTCCTGAAAGGCTGGTGTGCAGGGAGGTATCCTATCAGATAGTAATGGGTGGTATTAGGATAGAATTGAAAACAACCCAGAAGAAATTCTGGTCAGTCTTCCTTGTACAGATTGGGAAGTTTTCGCTACTCAACTTGGGTCATTCCAAGGTTGAAGTTGTAGCACTAGAAGAGGTCAATTTGGTAGATATCAAACACAAGAAACATGACCCTTATCAAATAGTGGGAAGTCACATGGCTCACTTCAGCATGAAAGCGTATGAACATGAAAAATCCCATTGCGGTGACATGTTCAAAGGAGCCAGAACCTATGAGGAGGTATTAGACAGGGTACATGCATTATCACCTGACTTGTAGACCAGTTTTTTGACCTTCCAGAGACACAGAAGAAGTGGTTTACCAAAGGTACTATAGGGAGAATCAACAACCCCTCCTCTAGCATAAGATACTCCCCCGAGTTTTAGACAAGAGGTGCAGGATAAAGAAAATTTCGAGGAAAATCCACCGGAGACTAAAACGTCTTTAAAAAAAGAAGAAATCCCACAGACAGAGAACCCAGGAGAAGAAACAGAAAGAGGGTTTGAAACATCTCCCAAGTCTAGTAAATAGATTCCCCCTTCATCATCAACTATTCATACTGATACCCCCAAAACAATAGGGGAAACAAAATCTACAAAGATGGTTAGTCCCATTACTTCCTTAACTCCTTTACAAACAAATTTTGGGATCCCCCAGCTGCAAGCCATATATGTTAGTGACCTTACTCCTATCTCTAGACATGAGATACCTCCCTCTGATTACTTTTTCAATAAAAAGAGGAAGGTTGTGTTGAAGTAGGAGATGCATGAGAGAGAAGGTGTTATGGTAAAGAAGCACAGAGTGTTGGTAGATGGGCAGAACTTGGAGGAAGAAGATTTCGCTACAGAGGTAGTGGGCTCCATGGGATCTTTGGCGACAGCCAATCTATTCAATGTTGACAGTATGAGGACAAGGCTGAAACAGAGAAATAACATGATAGATCAGTTGCAAAACCAATTAGAAAATACTGAGAAAAATATCATAGAAGAAATAAATAAAGGTCTGGAGTAGGCCAGAGTTGTTGATAAGCAAGAAATTTGATTTCTTAACTCAAGTCTAGATGAGATGAACAAGAAGCCAAAGACAAGTCAAATGCAGGGTATTCGGCAAGAAGAACTGGTAAGGCAATTACAGGTTAAATTGAATTCGACAGAAGGTCAGGTTATAGATTTGAAAGTTTTTTAGGTCCATTCACTGGAGGTGCATACAAAGATAGAATATGAGCAACAGAAATTAATCTCTAAGGTAGAGATTATTCAGAATTATTTTCAATGAGTAAGTAAATCCCTTGATTATATTATTTTGAAGGAAAAAGAGGCTAAAGCAGCAATGACAACTTTTCAGAAATCATTTGTATGTTCAGGAAACGAAGAGATATAAAAAACTCCAAAGCTATCTGTGACAGAGCAGATCAGAGGCGATATCATGCTCAAAGTATGGGAAACCAACATAGTCGAAAACAAGAGAATAGCCGAAGAAATCAAAGATGATTGCAAAGAAATATTTGATTTGTTAGATAACAAATCATTAGGTATTGGAAGAGACAATTTCACTGGGCTACTAGGACAAATAAACATTGTAAGATGTCAGTTGAACTTCAAAGAGAGCTTGAATGAGATTCGGATGGAAATTTCACAATTAAAGGAAATTGATGTTACCCTAATAGACAAGTGGTTGGTGCATCCAAACTTAAAATTGCAATCAATTAAGTTTGTTGGTAAAGGATTTGAAGACCGGCTCTCGAAAATTCAGAGAAAGTGTTATCTATTCGAAGCAAAGGATCTTCCAATGCCTCCTAGAAGTTTTGTGTATTTTCTGGAAAAATGTGTCGAATGTATTGGATCAAAAGAAGGATATACTTCAATAAAACAATGAAGTATCATTTTGAAAGCTTATATTATCTAGATGACAAAAATAAGTAAAAGACAACCATGCAAACGGTTGAGGTTTGCATTTTTGTAATGGTTAGCCCCTAGGAGTTAGGAAATCACCAACCATCAAGAATTGGCAACTTTGTATAAATACAATTTCATAAGACTAAGAAAAGGCTTTTTCTGGGCGCATTGTAAGGAAGAAATTTTAAGACTTTTATGAATTAATACGAATGCAGATTGAAGATTCCAGCTCTTGTCAAGCCTGAGTTATGTGTTCCTCTATTGTTTCATGCTTTTCATATATCTTATTGATGAATGCTTAGCTGTAATTTAGTAAAACCCCTATTGTGGTGATTAATTATTCTTGTCATTTAACCATTTACAGTTTTTCCTCTGTATCGGCTATCAGCAGGTACAAGACCTGTGAACATCTTAGGTTTCAATATCATATGCTTCATCAAAATTTTCCTGTATATTTTCTTCTTCTGTCATAAAGTGAGATTCCTCTTTAATAGATCCCTCACATTAATCAGCAACTCTATGTTTTTCTTTCATTTCATGCATATTTTCTCTTTCAAATTTAACTCAGATACAGGAAACGTCCTTTAATTTTGCTATACAATTAATTCAACTTTTTGACGTTCTTCTTGCATATTTCAAACAGAAATAGCAAACTTTGAAAACAAAAAAATTGATATTTTAAAACTTTATCCTTCATGATTGTACTCGTTACGAGATAGCCCAATATAGAGCTTGGATTATCAGATCAAACAAGCATTTCTTTAAACTTATTTAACACCATCTTACAGACAGCAAGCAACCGAGTTGAGTTAGAACGTTCATGGGCAGCAATTGAGAGAGATATTATCATCCAGGAACACTGGGAAGCTCGTCAGAGATAGTTAAGAAACCAACCATATCTTACCCCTTATAAAGCCAACACCTTCTACCCTTTAACTCTCTCTATCTTTTTTGGGTGCCTTGACAGTATTTTTTAAATCCTTAAAGTATAAACTCAGGAACAACATCTTTTTAGCGTCGATGTCGGGGAACGAAGAAACAAAGCTTTTTCCCTGGGAAAAATGACATTGACACTTACTTTCTTTGATAGTGAGCAAAGATTGAAAACCCTATAAGGCTACCTTCATATTTCACTTGGCGACTCCGAGATAAATAAACTGGCTTTTAACCGAAATAACACCAGGAAGAATCCAGACAACAAACAGACTTTGCATGTTCCTGACCTAGAAAAAAATTTAAAATCATGAAGATACCTTAAACAGACTGCCTCATCGACAAATAAAGTTTATCAACCTAAGTTTACACAGTCGAACACTAAATATCTACTTGAAGGGTCAAATCCTCTTTGCAGGGAACTATCTACCGACGAGATTGAAACCCTAAAGCCTGGTTTTTTCACACCTGATTTTAAAATTGAGACTTTCTCAACTATTTCTTTCACCAATAGAGGTAAAATATTTGTCTCACTTCCTGCTTCGATTGACACTTCTTCACTTCTTGAATTTCATTTTCCTATCTCTCAAAACTCTGACGATTATCCTAGATATCTTGACTCAACCCCTGTGGATTCTCCTACATATTCACCCTGGGAGTCTAAAGAAACCAGTCCACGTTTTCCTAATTCTTCCTTCTCAAGTTTCCTGTCCCTTGATAACCAATCCCCTGAATCCCTTCTGCCCCATTCAAGCATAACCGAAAGGTTACCTCACCTCGTTAAATCACTCCCTTATAGTTCCCAAGTTTCAGCCTCTAAATCATCAATGGTTGCAGCCGGAGGAGGTGGGGCTAGAGGTGGTATTGGAGGAGGAGGAGCAGGCGGCCAAGTACCACTCCCTCGGATCTATGCAAAAGTAGCTTCCAGATATGCTCCTTTGCTCCTCCCAATCCCTCTCCATGACCTACTTGAAAACTACATGAAAAATCTGTCGAAATTCACAGGACAAGGTGATTTAACTGTTGTCGAACACATCAATTTCTTTGAACAATTTGCTGACATCCTTGGACTTGAACATAAAGACGTTTACTCGAGACTCCTGGTTCATAATTTTGAAGGACAGGTGATAACCTGGTTCCGAGGTCTAGCGGAAGGATCTATACGGTCATACGATGAACTCGAATAAGCTTTCATTAGACAGTGGGGAGAAAGGAAAGACCATATCTATTATATAACCGAATTTGGGGATCTGAGAAAGAAAAACTATGAATTAGTTCTCGATTTTACCCAAAGGTTCAATAAATTATATAATAAAATTCCAGCCGAGGTCAAACCTTCCCAACCTACAGCAAAAGTAACTTTCCTTGGAGCTTTTGACCCTGATTTCGCCCTATTATTGAGGGAGAGGAGATCAGTAGACCTCACTAAAATGCAAGATGATTCTTTAGAAATTGAATCAAACATGATGGCATCAGGAAAGCTAAAAACCAAATTGGAAACTGGAAACAAAAAAAATAGAAGGTATAGAGAACAAGGGGGACCCTCTGGATCAGGAAGATATTCAGAAGACAAAATGGACGATATGGCGAGAATAATCAAAGAACTATCAAATAAAATCTCAAGAATGGAACTAGACCAAGCAAAGAATGAGAATTTTCCCAGAAAGGATTTCAGAAAAAATTCTAACCCTCAAAATCAACTAAGACAAATTAAGGATGAGGATCAAAAAATCCAAGCCCCCTTTAAAAGCGAAAACTTTATAGGAGGAGAAGACATGGAATATTTTGAGGAGTTAGAGGAAGATATAAACAATCTTGGCGATGACTGTCTACAACCTTATCTAATGAGACAAGATTATGAAAAATATTTAAACACAGAACATAGATTCGGGAATAATAAGAACAACAGTATTATGGAAGATTCAACCTATCAGGGAATCGCAGATGATATAATGGTCGAACTCCACCAGAAGTACAATCTAAGGCCTAGAAACATGAGTTTCACAACTACCCCAGTGAAAAATATCATGTCGAGGGGAAAAATAGATGAAACAGTTTCAAAAACCATTGAAAAGAAGACTGTGAAAACTAAAACCGCTGACACACAGCCTACCAAGACAAAGTCAGCGGACACACCATCCGTAAACACACAGAAAGTAGAGGTTCCTGTAACTGAAACAAAAACCTTACAACAAAAGAAAGCTGAAAAGAAAGGGCTAGAAACCCAAACCACAGAGATCAACAAAAAAATAGGAAGTTTTAATCTGGAAAATGAAATCAATAAAATCAAAATCCCTATACCTCTTGTCGAACTCGCAAAAAACCCAATATACAGAAAACAAATTGCTAAAATAATTACTTTTTCAGAAAATGAAAGTCAGGTCGATGTTATAAATTTAGAATATGAAAAGCCTAACATAATTTCCGGCCCACATTTCGAAGGTGCCAGAGACACCGTTGCCCCTTTCTATATCACGCTAACTGTGTACGATCACCTGATCCATAATTGCATGTTAGATTCTGGAGCCTCTCACAATGTAATTCCTAAATCCATTATGGATAGACTTGGTCTTGAAATCACTAGACCTTATGGAGATTTATATTCATTTGATTCAAGAAAAGTTAAGTGTATAGGCATGATAAAATACTTAGTTGTTAATACTGCACAGATACCTGCGACAAGCGTTCTAATGGATGTGGTTGTCGTCGATATACCCTCGAAGTATGGCATTCTCTTATCCAAGTCCTGGGGTGCCAAACCTAGAGGATCCCTCCAACTCGACATGATGTATGCCACGATTCCTGTCTTTGGAGGACAGTTCACGCGCTTGTACAGAGAAACCAGGTTAGCGTTTACGGTAAGTGACCCACTTAAACCAAATAACTATCTTGTTTACATTGATGATCACGATTTAGCCAATTGTATTTTATCTATTGATGACGATATTGATGTATGTATAGAAGAGAGTTGTATAGAAAAGAAAAAAGAAAAAGAACAAATAAAAGAAGATGTATATAGCACTGGTGTTTGGAAAATGTTTTTTGATGGTGCTTCGTCTTATTTTGGAGCAGGGGCTAGAGTGCTTTTTGTGGCACTCGGTGACAAGTTTGTTACCCCTTTCTCTTATAGATTATAGTGGAACAATGACCACACTAATAATGTATGCGAGTATGAAGCCTTAGTGTTAGCATTAGAAGCTGTCAGGAGAATGAAAATTAAAAACCTGGAAGTCTTTGGTGATGAAGAGTTAATTGTTAAATAGGTAAATCATCAGTACCAGGCCAAACATCCTAGGTTAAGGTCTTACCAAAATTGTGTCTAGGATCTGATCGAAAACTTTTTTTCCTTTGTTAATATTCACTACATTCCAAGAGAAGAAAATGAACAAGCAGATGCATTAACCAAAGCAGCTTCAGCATTCACACCTCCCACTGCTTTCAAACTAAAGTACCATATACAAATGAGACATAGGTCTTCCATATCGAATAACATACAACATTGGAAAGTTTTTGAAGACGATGAACAACTCCGCAAATTTTTATAAATGGTAGATGAGTTTGCCAAAATGCATGCCGACCAAGAAAACCAGAATGACCCCATTTGGATCATGCAGGAAGGGGAAGACCCCCAAGAGTTCCAAGATAAAATTGCTAACCACCGTATGCTTGTTTTGAAAAATAATCAAATCCCCAAGGGGCTGATTCCCTTAGAAAGGTTATTTAATCATGATGACATCCCTTTGAAGTCCACTTTACAGCCTCAGCCAGAGGAGGTTGAGGATTGCAATATAGGTACCAAAGAAAATCTTAGGTTGGTGAAATTATCCAAGTACCTGTCTCCTGGAATCAAAATTAAGTATGTTGAGTTTCTTAGATAATACAAAGATGTTTTCACTTGGTCTTATGACAAATTGAGAACTTCTGACACTACTATAATGGAACATAAAATTCTTTTGAAACAAGGTGCAAACCTTTTAGGAAGAAACTCGGACAGATTAACCCTATTTTACTATTGGTGATAGAAAAAGAAGTCAAAAAACTCCAGGATGCTAAAATCATTGTCCCACTGAGATACTCTGAGTGGGTAGCCAATTTAGTCCCAATAAGAATGAAAAACAGTCAAATCAAACTGTATGTAGATTTTAGAAACATGAATCGATCATCACTTAAGTACAATTATCCGTTACCTAAGATGGATCATGTTTTAGAAAAAGTAGTTGGAGCTAAAAGAATGTCCATGATTGATGGTTTTTCAGGTTACAATCAAATTGCAGTACAACAATATGACAAAGAAAAAACAGTGTTCACTACCCCTTGGGGTACCTTTATGTATGACAAAATTGTTGGATTATTGAGAGGGGGGGTGAATCAGTAATAGAGCAATTTAACC
>SNQJ01S0284934.1:0-11020 GCA_010110895.2 Picea sitchensis | reverse complement strand
GGTATCAGATCAGGTCATTCAAAAAAATAGTTTAACCACTGGAAGGAAGATCATGGAGAGCAACAATTTGTATAGAAATGGAATACCACAGCTCGATGGACAAAATGGTATGAAGTATGAGATGTGGAAAAACATAATGAAATTTTTTTACAGGAACAAGGATATGATGTTTGGTACTCAGTTGTTACAGGATACACTGCCACAAAGAAGCCAAAGACTACAACCAATATGGAATTGAAAAGAAAAAACAAAATAGCAATGGATTTCATCTGGGAAGGATTCCCTGATCCTGTAAGAGAAAAAGTTGGAAAATGTTCATCAGCGAAATAACTTTGGGATAAGTTGCATAATATCTATTCCAAGGAATATTTCATCACATAGTTAGATCCTATTAAAGAAAATGCAGTTACATAACAAGAATAAATATGTTCATCATGTTAGATAGATTAAGAAGAAGACGATTGTGAAGAAGTCATAGTAGACCTTGAAGCAGAATCAATCAATGCTTTAGATGAATTGAAAAAAGAAAGGAAGAATAATCAATCACTTGAGGAACAATTAGTCAAGAATAATTCTCAAGAAAGTTCCAAAGAATCCCAATAGGTCATCGTGAAACTGAAATCTCAGCTAGAAGAAGCCAAAAAGATTTAAGAAACATACAAAATTAAGATGGAAGAGAAGTAGAGTTTGGAAGCCGAAATAGCAGCACTAATAAAGGAAGAAATGAAAGAGAAGCAATGTTTGGAAACTGAAAGAAAGGAAGCAAAGAAGAGAGAGAATATTTTGACAGGTCATCTTAAGGAAACAACTGACGACTTAAATCCACTTGAAGCAAAATTTGTTCAATAAGAGAGAAGAATTGAAAAATAAATCATCTCCTTGAAGAATAAAAGAGAACGGAAGAAGTCATGAAGATTTAGATGATGAAGAAAGAAGAAGAGGTTGAGAAGTTTGAAGAAGAAGTTGTCACATTGAGAGTTAAAATTGTCAAGCTCAGCAAGAACGTTGAAGAGAGAGAAACATCCACATCATCATCAATAGAGAATGTTGAAGATAACTAGTCTTGGTTGCCAAAAAAGAAGAATGAAGAAAAGGGTAAGGGTTATGTAGAAGTACTTAAAGGAAAGAATCATGGTCAACCATAATTAAATAAAAATGATAGAGACACATATTCAAGAAGACCCTCCACACTCAAGCCACAAAGAAGCTTCAATCATGATCATGATCAGCCAAGGAAGGAATTCATAAGGACTACACAACAAAGAAGATCATTCACTCCCAGATATGCAAATTTATTTTATGGTCATTATTTTATTTGTACTAACTTTGGACATAAAATTGTAGATTGTAGAGCATATGGAATAAATGTTCAGACAAGAAATACCGATGTGGCTCCCCACAACATTGAGTGTTACAAATTCCACAATTATGGTCACATAGCGCGTGATTGCAGAAGCATGATGGATACTTATATGAAAAAGAAAAATGATATCATATATAAGATGTTTTGGAAAAGAAAACAAGAATAGATAAAGGAAGATCAGATGAATGAAGGACACCTAGAAGTCATACTCTTAGGATTGGAAATAGTACGATATGAATAAAAGTCTACAAGGAAAAAGGAATATGTTAGATACGGGAAGGTTTGGAGAAGAAATGAAAAACAAGAAGAACATGTGAATAAAGAATAGGTCCCAGAGATCGCAGGATTTGTTGTAGTATGAGAAAGAAAATAAGAGTAGGTGAATAAAGAACAGAACCAAGAGATTGTACTTTCAGGAATTGTAGTGAAAGATCAATCCACATGTAGAAAGGAAGAAGTCACGGTTCAAAGAGATGATGCGTCTGCAGACGAGGAGGAAAATTACTCTACATCAAAGTGGATATTGTTTTGAGCCACCCAATTTGGAGAGTCCCAGTGAATGCGAATATTAAACAGAGGGATTCAGTGCAGTAGCTACTACATATCAAAGAACCATCATTCAAGTACGTTGAAGTATTTGTAGAGACAAATTCAGAGCAATAAGATAACATAAGTACATAATGACAGATTGATCAATTGTGAAGCAGTGTTCCCACACAGGTATCAGTTGGAAATTACACAGGTAGAATTTTATGATTGTATTCCATGCATGTATTCAGGAAGGGATATATTCAACACAGGTTGCTCCAGGCATGAAAATTTTGATTTGCAGATAGAGAATACTAGTGGACACATTTGATTTGGTTTGAAGAAACAAGAATATGTGATGATCAATTGCAGTCGTGAATCATTCATGATAATACAATGATATATGGGTCAACATTTTGGATAGTTGAGTAGCAAGGTTATGGACAGTTTGTGAAATATGGATAGAGATGGATACTTAGTAGGTATAAAAAAAAGTGGTTAGAGAAAATGCATAGCAGTGTATTTACAATTGAAATCAGTGGAATCAATTGGAATTAGTTGGTCACATAAATACAAGTAGTGAAAGGCATGAAAAAACAAGGAAAGAGAAACAGTCAATCATCAGAAGAAAATCATTGAAAAATGATGATGAAAAGTGAATGAAGAAATCAAGAGATGAATTCTTTTTATATATGTCAAAGAGTTACAAGAGGAAGCACCAATGGACAATTAACAAGCACTAGAAGAGAGGAAAGAAAACACTTACAGGTAGCCCTACATTGATCTACACGACATCTTGCAGAGAAGTCAAGAGAAGAGAAATCATCAAGAGATTCAGAAAGGAAGATCAATAGCATGCATACAGGGGAGAGATGAAAAAGACTTGAAGAATACAGGTAAAGAGTATTTTTGAATGCTTATCATATACATCAGAGTTTTACATGAGGAATCACCATGAAGAGAAAAGTAGAGGCTTGCATACATGGGGAGAGAGAGAAAAAATGAGAGTTACCCTTTTCCAATCATGTCAAAGGAAGAGAAAGAGAAAGATCAAAAGAGTAAGAGCCATCAAATGAAGTTAAAGAAGGATTGTTCAGAGAAGGTACACTTTCATGGAAAGTCACAAGAGAAGAAGAATATGAGGAGAGAAACATATGAAGAGAAATAAAAAAGGCATGGAAACAAAGATAAAGAATAGATGCATGGAGAAAGGGGGAGAAACCCCAAGGAGAGATACCCTTTTCCTTTGATGTTAAAGGGGGAGAGTGAGAAACATTGATGAGGAGCAATGGTCAAAGGGGAAACATGAGTGTTGGAGCATCAATGTTTCCATCAGTGTTTCCATCGATGTTGGTGTTCCTATCAATTCCAAAGGGGGAGATTGTTGGACAATTGGTTGTTATTGATGTCAACCCTTGGAGATTGATTTCAACCCTTGGAGAAATTTCGAATCCCTAGAGACGTGGTTGAGATTGATGGTGAGTTATTTATCATTAATGGAGTGGTTGATGGCAACATATGTGTTAGGTGCATTTTATGAAGTGTACATGAATCCCTGGAGGTGTGGTTATGGTACCCAAAGTTGGTTGAGGAATATAGACATGAAGGACAATGTAAATGCAGGTAAGACACTCACATATGGATATTACTTATCATGTCATTTTTGCTGATAGGTGGTATGCCAAGTGGTTCTGACGTAGACCTATTGACCCTCAATACCGATATCCCCTCACAGGATCATTCTATATGCCCTTGAGCCGGATTGGCTCTTTTGATTCCCACTGGAATCTGTAGAATTATCGATCCACAGGTCCCTCTCGGCAACTTGCAATCTTGCGAGTTCACGAGTTAAGACTCTGACGCTTCCTTCTCCAAATTCGCGATACCCGAGATCACGAAATAGGTTTAGCCCTTTCTCCTATCAATGTCCTCCTTGCATGACCACCGACTAGGCTAAGTACTAGCACCTTTCACTACTCGCGACTTCGTGAGTCGAAGGCTCAAACTCTTGTTCCCTTATCTCCCAAGTTCCTGAGACACGAGAGGTCAATGGAGTGTTGACTCCTCCAAATGTGTGACATGTGTCTGCTGGTCCACTTCCCATGCCCACTTTACGGTTCTGCCACGTGCCTCTTATGTGCAACCTCGACACTTCGCAACCTCACTTCTTGCGACTTCAAGCCCCAAGTTTTGGGTTCTCACCCGACGAACCTCCAAGTTCACGAGATTCTCTGATCTCTGCCACCTGTCCTCCTCCAATGGACGGCTTAGATTATTTTGAAATTTCACTTCTCGCAAAGTTGAATGACCTCCCTTCCTGACCTCCAATGTTTGGGTCCCTGATACAGGCGATCTCGCGACACATGTCCATCTTCCAATGGACGGCTCATACTTCTTCGCCACCTCGGGACTTCACCTTTCACGATTTATCGAGTCTTGCTACAAAGGTTTTGACCCTTCACCTCCCAAAATCTCGAGATGTGATTTCGTGAGTGATCCAATGACCCTCGTTAGTTCGGATCCTACGGTCCAATTTTCTCGACCTTGCACTGGATGAATGATGCCTTAACTCCCCTTCTCCTCTGCGAGATCTGACGGCTTTCGGGACTTCGTGAATCCTCCACAGAGGATTCTAACCGTCAAATTCTTCCTTAACAATTTTGGCGAAATGAATACGGTATCTTCATGAAAACTTGTCCACCAGTGAACTAAAGTTGCTGCATTTCCTTCCAACGTTCACGGCACAAATTTATCTAAACTTCCCCACAACTCAAGTCTTCAAAATGTCTCCTGCACGCACTCCTTGCAACAACTTTCCAATACTTACAAGTATTGATTCCTTCGACTCTGTGCACTCCCTGCAACAACAGTCCTTCCCAACTTCACTCAGTTTGCAAACCCTGAGACTTCACTCAGCCTGCGCACCCCTTGCATGGATCCTGTGCTTAATTTGCACTTCTGCGAGAATGAGAATAACGTTATCTCTTCTGATTTTTCAGATATGAACTCTGACTTCTGTCGACGCACACCTTGTGGAAACTTTCACTGCACTCCTTGTAGGAAAACTCTTACTCAGACAGAGAAACAATTGAAACTCATTCTCTACTCTCTCTCAGACTTCAAACACAAAACATGAAATCATATACACAACATATATAACAAATTTATAACAAAAAGTAGAAATCCATGAGCATAACATTCACAATGCATACATAGAGAACAAAAATGACACCATGAATTTTAATCAAAGCTCTTTCTATTAATTCAAATCTCTATACATGGGTGTTTTCAACTATAGATCTCTGCTCTCTTCTCTATGCTCTGTCTTACTACTACTTCCTCTTGCTACTCTTACAATGATACAAGTGAGGGTGTCTATATCTGTTTTCCCTCTTCGCTCCTAAAACTGTCAAATCTAAGAATTCAAAGCTACCTACTAACATAAACTAACATAAATGCCTTAACCTAATACAAACGAGAGTGAGACGCTCAAGGTCTGTTTACAATATGGAAGTACACCCTCCCTTAATTGCTACATTTAAGTTTGGCGCCTCCAATCTTCAAAAAGATTCAAACAATTTTATCATGTGCCAAAATGCGTTGGCGCCTGCCCCACGCTTGTTTGATGTTGGCGATGCTCCTGCATCATACTCCCTTGCTTGAAAATTGTCATGGGCTCCTGTCCATGAGCTCTTGCACAGTCTGTCCATGCTTTTGAATCTCTGCTTCATTCTCCCAGCTGGCATCTTCAATTGGATGTCCCTTCCACTTGACCAAGTATTCAAAGTATTCCTTTCTCCTGGTCTTCTTGTTGACCCTTTTATCCAGTATGCTTTCCATCTGTGGCTTTTCTACAACTAACATCTGTTTAGTCCACTAAACTTGTGGTTGTTCTTCACTTGTTCCTATTTCAGCTTTGTATGGGTACAAATCTTAGTCATTGAATATCGGAGAAATTCCGATCCCATCGTGTAATTCAATCTCATAAGCGTTTGCCCCAAATTTCTTCAAGACCTTACATGGTCCGATCTTCTTCATCTTCAGTTTGTTATAAGTCCCTTTCAAGAACCTTTCCTTTCTCAGATGTGCCAGAATCAAATCACCAACCTCAAACTGAAGTTGTCTCTTGTGTTGATCTGCTCTGTGCTTATACTCTTGGCTCGAGTTCTACAATCGTTCCTTCACCTGGCTGTGAAGTTCCTTCATTGCTTCTGCGAAATCCTCTGCACTAGCACTCCTAGTTGCATTCTTTTCTTAATCCCTCAATTCCAAAAATCCTCTTGGTTTCATCCCATAAACAATCTGGAATGGACTCTTCCCTATGCTTCTGTTGATTGAATCATTATAAGAAAATTTTTCCTGTGGCAGAATATTGTCCCACTGGCTGTGGTGTTCTGTCACCAAGCTCCTCAACAAGTCTCCCAAGCTCCTATTCACGACTTCTCTTTGTCCATCCGTCTGAGGATGATAAGATGAACTGAACGATAAGTTTGTTCCCAGATTTTTCCATAAGGTTCTCCAAAAGTGTCCTACGAACTTAGTGTCTTAATCCAATACTATGGTCCTGGGTAAGCCGTGAAGTCGAATGACTTCTTTGAAAAACAGATTTGCAATGTGAGTTGCGTCACTGGTTTTTTGACATGGTATGAAATGTGCCATTTTAGAAAATCTATCCACCACCACAAAGATCGAGTCAAACCCTCTTTGTGTTCTTGGAAACCCCAATATGAAGTCCATGCTGACTACATCCCACGACCTATCAGGTATGGGTAACGGTTGATAAAAACCTACATTCTGCCTCTTTCTTTTTGAATGCTGACAAATTTTGCATTTGTCCACGAATATTTTGACATCTGCTCACATTCCTGGCCAAAAATATGACTCATTCAACTTTGTGAACGTCTTGTCATGAACGAAATGTCCGACCAATCCTCCACTATGTTTCTCCTTCAACAAATTCTCCCTCATCGAGCATTTTGGAATACAAAGTTGATTACCTTTAAACAGTAATCCTTTTTGGATCATGTATTCTGCCCATTGGCTTCTATCCCTGAGAATTGGATTCTCAGTTGCTTCATACGCCTCTTTAAAATCTGGATCATCTCTGTACATGTCCCTGAGATCATCAAAACCCAATGTTTTGACTCTGAAGTCCTGCAACAACAAACATTTCCTACTCAAAGCATCATCAACTTTGTTAGCAGTTCCAGAAATATGCTTAATCACAAAAATAAAGTTCTACATGTATTCAACCCATTTAACATGTCTTTGATTCAACTTCTCCTATTGAGTCACAAATTGTAAAGCATGATTGTCACTGTATAAGACAAACTCCTTAGGGATCAAGTAATGCCTCCATTTCTTCAATGCCTGGATAATAGCATAGAACTCCTTTTCGTAAGTGGAGTATTTCACCTTCACTTCATTCAAATTCTCGCTAAAGTATGCTATCGGCCTATATTCTTGGCTCAAGACTGCCCCTATTGCAAATCCACTTGCATCACATTTTACCTGAAATGTCTTTTTGAAATCCGACAACACCAGAATTGGTTGTGCCGTGATTTTCTTCTTCAACAAATTGAATCTTTTCTCAGCCTCTTCTATCCAGTGAAAATACTTGTGTCTCTTCTTCACTGTGTCCATCATCGGTGCACTAATTCCACTAAAATTCCTGATGAACTTCCGGTAGAAACTAGCCAATCCATGAAAACTCCGAACCTCAAAGTATTCTTCGGTGATGGCCAATTCTTAATTACCTCCACCTTATCCGGATCCATCCTCAACTTATCTGCAGAAATAACAAACCCCAAATAAATGAGTTGTGTCTTCATGAATGAGGATTTCTTCATGTTTATCAACAGCTTCTCTTGTTGTAGCCTCTGCATCACTGTAACCAAATGTTTCAGATGATCGGCCTTTGTTTTACTGAAAATCAATATGTCATCAAGATACATAATGACAAATTTTCCGATGAACTCTCTCAGGACTTCATTCATCAATCTCATGAAAGTACTCGGCGTGTTTGTTAGACCAAACAACATAACAAGCCATTCATACAATCATTCGTTAGTCTTGAAGGATGTCTTCCATTCATCTCCTTCTCTCATACGAATTTGATGATACCCACTTTTCAAATCAATCTTTGAAAAAAATTTGGCTCCACTCAAGAAATCCATCAGATCATCCATCCTTGGTAATGGAAATCTATACCTGATGGTTATCTTGTTAATTTATCTCGAGTCAGTACACATCCTCAAGCCTTCGTCTTTCTTTGGACTGAGCATTGTCGGAACAACACATGGACTCAAGCTTTCTCTGACCAAACCTTTGTCCAACAAATCTTGGACTTGTCTTTTGACCTCTTCATTCTCCTGCGGCGTCAATCTGTACACTACTTTGTTTGGTAAACTAGCTCCAGGTATGAGATCAATATGATGACTCACACTTCTGATTGGTGGCAACGAACGAGGTAGTTTATCCACTACTATGTCAACGAACTCTTCCAGCAGTTCCTGAACCTCTTTTGGTAAATCATCTACCCTTGTGCTGGTCAAAACAATATTCAGTTTCCTGACCACAATGAATTGTGGTTCCTCCTTCTTCTTAACCTCTGTAAGAAGGTCCTTCCCACTCATGAGAAGTACAGTGTTGCTTACTTCAGGTTTCACCTCTTTATCCTTAATCAAAAATAGCATGTGAGTTCTCCCATTCTTCTCTAGGGTGTATGTGTTCTTCCTCCCATCATGAATTACATTTCTGTCATATTGCTATGGTCTACCCAGCAATAGATGACAAACATCCATGGGAATGACATCACAAAGTATCTTATCGTTATATCCTCCTATCTTAAATTCAACTAAACATTGTTTAGTGATAGTTACCTGATGTCCTTTTTGTAGCCATGAAACTTTGTATGGGCTTGGATGATCAATCGTCTCCAGCTCTAGTTTTTCTACCATCTCCATTGAAATGAGATTATATGTGCTACCATTTTCCATAATGACCTTGCATACCTTGTCCTTGGTTTTGCAAGAAGTTCGGAAAAGACTGTTTCTTTGCACTGGATTCTCCACCTCCTTCTTTGGCATTAAGAGAACCTTTCGCATCATCAACGATCTTCCGCCTTCAGCATCTTTTGCCTCAACATTCCGCCTCTGTGCTTCGGCGATGTGAGTTTCACCACCTTCTTTCTTTTTATCTGGATACTCATAAGACTTGTGTCCATTCTTTCCACATATGAAGCATTTAACCAGTCCTCCTCTTCCTCTTCCTCTACCTCTGACACGAGGAAAAATGCTTGTGTCAACATACTGACATTTCTGTTCGGTATGCTGCCCTCTCTGTGAACTTCCACCTCTCTCAGTTTGTGTCTGAGGTTTCTTCCAATCCTCTTTTGGTTTCTGGTTCCTATCCTGGGCAACTGATTTTCCTCTGGCTTGACTTTTTCCTCGGCCTTTTTGACCTTGTTTTCGGCTCAACTTCTCTTCAGATTTTAGAGCCATCTGATAAGCATCTTCCACCGTTTAGATGGTCATCATGATCATCTCATCCTGAATGTCATATCTCATACCATTCATGTACCTGGCAACTTTTTCATCATCACTTTCATGATGACCTGCCCTGATGTTCAACCTGTAGAATTCTTTAGTGTACTCCTTCATTGTCATCAGCTTCTATCTCAAATTTTGCATTCTTCGAAACAGAGTAATCTGGTAATTTATGGGAATGAATTTCTCTTTCATCTTTGTGATCATCCTATCCCAACTTTTGATCTTCTGCTTGCCTTTGCAGTGTCTGTCATCTTGTAGTGCATTCCACCACAATGTTGCATGTCTTTTAAGTCTCGTGACAACATGTTTGACCTTCTTGTCTTCCTCGACATCTTCATAGTCAAACTATGTGTCCATAGCTCTAATCCAGTCTAGAATATCTTCGACATCCAAGTTTCCTCATAAACTGGAATGTCCATTTTGGCTCTTGCACCCATTCTTGCAACAGCGCTAGGCAGGCGTTAATTTGCTGCATCTTCTGCTGTGACTTCTTCTTCGTCATGTCTAGCTTCATTTTCACTTTCGGAATCACTAACATCCCCAACACCGGCTGTGCACCTATGTGTTGTCTCCATGTCCTCAAGTCTAGCGCGTAGGTCATACATTTCTCTCTCCATGGTTGGATCAGGCATCTGCCTACCCCTTCTTCTCGGCATTTCCCTATCCCCTGGTAGATTAGGTGTTTTCCTGTCCCTTCTTCTCGGTGGCATGGTGAATCTTCTTTTCCCTGCTACAGAAACAAAGAACCTTTCTTTTCTCTGATACCAAATGACGCAAACCTATCGGCCCTCAGGATCGATATCCGCTCACAGGATCGTTCTATATTCCCTTGAGCCAGATTGGCTCTTTTGATTCTCACTGGAATCTGCAGAATTATCAATCCACAGGTCCCTCTTGGCAACTCGCAATCTCATGAGTTCGTGAGTTGAGACTCTGACGCTTCCTTCTCCAAATCCACGATACCCGAGATCGCGAAATAGGTTTATCCCTTTCTCCTGTCAATGCCCTCTTTGCATGACCACTGACTAGGCTAAGTACTAGTGCCTTTTTCTACTCGCGACTTCACGAGTTGAAGGCTCGAACTCTTGTTCCCTTATCTCCCGAGTTCCTGAGACGCGAGAGGTCAATGGAGTGTTGACCCCTCCAAATGTGTGACCTGTGTCCGTCGGTCCACTTCCTAGGCCCACTTTACGGTTCTGCCACGTGCCTCTTATGTGCAACCTTAGCACTTCGCGACCTCGCTTCTCACGACTTCAAGCCCCAAGTTTTGGGTTCTCACCCGGCGAACCTCCGAGTTCACGAGATTCTCTGATCTCTGCCACCTGTCCTCATCCAACGGACGACTTAGATTATTTCACGATTTTGCTTCTCGCGAAGTTGAATGACCTCCCTTCCTGACCTCCAATGTCCGAGTCCCCGATACGGGTGATCTCGCAGTTGGGACTCAGAAATGTCGTATTTTCATCCACCTTTCCCTTCACTATTCCTTACATTTCATCGCCCAATTAAACCTTTGTCATACCCTTTTCATAAATACATTTGGGTTTCACATCATTATTTTCCACTTTATTCATTTTAG
>SNQJ01S0284931.1:0-11021 GCA_010110895.2 Picea sitchensis | reverse complement strand
AATTGTATATATTTTACAAAATGGAACCTTGTGCCTAATATACAAAGCGATAACAAGTGCCCTAACACAAAAATCATCCATATGGTGTCCTAGATACAAAATGGCAATAGTTGGTCAATCATTGACCACTCCCACCCTTTCCACCCTCGGGAGCATCCTGGAAATCTATCTTTCTTCTCTTGCTTGAGGAAGCACCTTGAGTGGTTATAGGCCCACATTCAATATTGGAACCCTCTTCATCGTCGGGATTCATCCATTCCAAAATGCTACAGATCATGCCAATCAAATTTCTCGGCGTTGATCATCTTCGTCGACCCAATAAACTTTGTCGATGTCGATCTGATCCTCCAACCGGACCAATTTTTCCAACCCAACCAACTCTCACAAAATACCATTTAGACATCATTTTAAACATCCATATATTGGGCTACATGTGTCGAAATTGAGCCCATGATACCCCATTGGAAAGGTATTGAGCAGAGGAATGAAATGGTAGAGGTCTTAAGGTCATAAAGGTGACATAAAATCTCATAAATGGCAAAGAATAGCATGCCACGAATTTAGGGGAAAAATAGACTATGCAGACTTCAAACAATCATATATGGAGCTATGAGTAACGAAATTAGGTCCAAGAGGGCTCGATCGAAAGATGGAGAAGAGAAGAATAGGTTGGGATAACAAGTGTTGGTTGATGTTGAGTAGAAAAGGTCCAAAAATGAAAAACACAAAAGGAACTTGAATTCAGATGAACAACCCACTATGCAGACTTCAAACAATTATATCTCAAGCTACAAGCCACAAAATCAAGATAGAAATAGCTCGATGGAAAGTTGAGAGAGGGGATAATAATCCACAATGATTTTGTTCAGAAGAATTTTAATACCCCAAGGACGTGCCCCAGTTATATTATGTATTGTAATCATGTTTATAGGTTGGTGAGACAAGTGTATATAAGTTGGTGGGCTTATGTGTTATTTAGGCCGGAATTTTGTATATGTAATTATGCAGATCATTAATAAAATATACACATCGTTGCGTGTCGACCGACCATGAAGAAAGAGTGAAGGGGGACTAAGCTTCCACAAGGCTAGGTAAGGGAGAGGGGGATGAAAGGTTGGAATAGGGTATAATCTTGAGGGCTTAAGTCCTTGAATAATAATTTATTATTATTCCAAAGTGGTGTGAAAGGTATAATTTTGTCCTAAGTTCCTGGAAAAGGGAACGCATACTTGATGGAGTGCATGCAGCTTCATGGGCGACATGTGTCGGCCTAGGAAAATGTAATTTAGCCCAATAATTGAGCCATTATGGAGGTTCATCTCCATTCATGTGTCCATTGTCTGAACCCGGTTGCCTCTACATATGATCTCTGCATACCCTTACGCAACACTGAAACTAGAAAACTGTGATGCTTTCCTAGGAAGCCAACACATCCTCCATCTGAACCATTTGAGTTTGAGTTCGATCTCTGTGTTGATTCCTTGTCACACACCCTAAAAACTAGTGGAAAACCCATGGATTGAGCCATGTCTCCTGTGTGTCTTGTGAACCCAGTTTATCCACACTGCAAATCTAAGTTTGTGCTTAACCATTTGGGTTGTTGTCTTTTGTCAAACCTGAGCATATTGTAATTGTTTATGTCGTTTGCGTTATAACTGTGGTTTGTTGTGGCCACGCAGTCCCTTGGCTGAGTGTGAATTTTTTTCGGCATATGTTCCTTGTTGAGCCTTATTGTTTCCCTCCTTGTGCTGGAATGGAGCTGAAGAAGCAAGTTGATAGGCTTGTGTGCAGCACTCTCTCCAGGTGAGAGAGGTGGTTGTGGTTGAAGAAGCAAGTTTTCAGGCCTGTTAGCAACTCTCTCCAGGTGAGAGAGTGCGCGGAGGAAGTGAGAACTCTTGAAAGGGGTCCTGTAGATGCCATAGAGCTCAAAGAATTCCGGTTGAACCTGTTGCTGAAGCCCAAGGCAAGGGAGGTTTAGCAGCCGAAGGACTGTCCTGTGTGACAATGAAGGTGTATACTCCTGGGGTGGGACGGGCATGTGGGGAATGAGATTCTATGAGCAGTGGGCATAAGTGGCTCCTGGGAGAGAATCTATCCTCATAAACTGTGTGTCTTCCTGTTGACCTTGCCTAGCTACCTAGCCTAGGATTCCCTTGCTCGGTGAAGCTTAGTCCTAACTCGGGGGTGACCTATCGCTGAGAGTGATGAGCAGTGCGGTATAAGGCTGGGAGGTTCGTGGAAGGTCTACACGCAGTTGGTGGTGTTATTCTAGTTAAAAGATAAGTATTAATTATGTACTTAATTTATATGTGATGCATGTATGTGTCTTTGAAATGTATCATGTATTCCATTGCAATTATGAATTACTGTTAATTCCATCATTTATGTATGTTAGCATTAATCTTGTGATTACTCTGTATTGTTGGTTAAATTTCATTAAATATGCATGTTATATATATATGATATTGTTCCATGTAGTAGCATTTCTCGGCAGTGGAGTGATGGTCGGGGACATTACAATATGGTATCAAAGCCAAGGTTTCAACGTTGAGCCTGAATGGTCCATGTCATTGAAAGTTGAAGCGAGAGTTCGGAAGGAGTTGTTGTTGAAATGGACAAAACTCAAGTTCTGACCAAAGGTTTCAAGTAGAAATTGTGTTAAGAGGAACCAATTTTGAACCATAGAATGTTTCTGAGTGCCAAGGGGTTACTTGGTCGTGTTACAAATATAAGGAGGAGTAGCGGTAGAATAAAACCGCAATCTATGTGGTATTTGATCATGGAGAGAGAGAGCTCAACACTTGGGGTGTGGGAGCTGTAGGATATGTTCGAACGGAAAGGAAAAACCTTTACAACCATCAGATCTAGAGAAAGCGCAGAAGGGTTAACCTGGAAGCCCTTCGGACTTCGCAACGTCAGAGAAGCTTGATGCAAAGGTATCAGAAAGGCTGAAAATTGAAGCATTGAAGTACCAAAGGAGATCTACACCGTAGATCATAGGAAAAGAGCTTAACCATTGGATCAAGAAAAGGAGCAGATCGTGATTTCAGATTTCAGGAGAATTAAATTATGTTGAGGGGAGAACTTCCAAAGTCCGAAGTTTCAAAGCGAGAGTAGGCATGGTGGGGATGGATGACGTCTCCTAGGGTGACTTGGACCTTTCTAGGCATACCATGTGCAATCACCTTAGTTGGTGATGGCTGTACTAAGTGGGCCTGGAGGATAAAGAAGCCGAAAGTTCGAAATTCGGGAGATTGAAAGGGAAGCAAGCGAGAAATATTATGGAAACCGAAGTCCCAAAGTCCTAAAGTCCCAAAACTCAGACACCTGAGGTTCCATAGTGAGTGTCAGTTGTTGGATATTGGGAAGACGTGGACTGTTGATCCACTCTACTTCGTGAGTTCGGTAACTTGGAACTCTGAGAGATTGTTGTTTTGTGCTTTGAAAATATTTCGAAGACGAAGGCCGAAGGCCTGAGTAAGCGCTTATTGATATAGTTCTTGGCCATGACCTATGTTCGCATGGGTTGGGGACTGATACAAAGGGGCTAGTGCCCAAAAAATTAACAGAGTAGATCTCTGAAAGAAGAAATCTGTGGGCATTCTTGATTCAACGAGAATCACAGAGAATGAAAACTGAACATTTTCTTGAATCAGATTTGTTTATGAATGATGTGGGATTTGTTAAGGAATGATGACCTGAAAATTTATGGTTATCTGCAAATTACGTTTGCAGAAGTTTAATGAGTGCCAGAATCAATTGGAGTTTCCATTGATCGCAAAGAAATGGAAGAGGCACGGATTAATTCCAGTTCAGAGAATGAAATAAAAGGGATGGATGTTCATTTGGGAGTTGAAGGTTCAAACTCCAATGGGCATGGAGAAGAGATAGATAAGGAAGGGAATATGATGAAAATCATTGAAAGATTGCAGAAAAATGCCCAAACTCATCGAGAAGATAGCGGAAAGCCCATGAAAGCTAAGGAACAACAGGGAGAATTAAACTTAAAGTTGATGAAGAGTCTGAAGAGAATAGAAAAGAAGTTGTACAAGGAGAGAGACTCAAGAAAAACAGGGAGTGACCAGACTTATGAGGGAAGAAGATCAAGGAGTGTTGGTAGACACCATTGTCACTCCCAAGGTCTCTCCAAGAGGAGGGCACACAGTAGTTCAAGCCCATCTCCTACCAAAAAGCACAGGATATATAGAGTGGATGAGTAGCAAAGAGAGAAGCCTACTTTCCGAAAGGCTTGGGAAGACAAGAAGAAATTCAAGATGGATCAAAGGAAGAAGGGAACTAAGCCACCCTTTTCCAGAAATAGTCCTCAAGGACAACCATCTTTTAGAGAGCCCAGGAAGGCTGAAGTGGGTGGGAAAATGCCAAGACCGCCACCTATGGAATGTTGGGGTTGTAAAGGAAACCATAGGTACAAAGATTTCCCCCACAGAAATGACAAAGTGAGAGTTTTCCACAATGTTCAGCATGTTAAAAAAATGGAGGACATGGGCAGTAGAATATTGAGGATCTACGTAGCCCTGGACAACAAGAAAGAAGAATAACAATCGCACATGATTGAAGTGGAAGGTATGATTAACAACCAACCATTTACTATTTTAATTGATTCAGGGGATAGCCATAGTTATATAGATCCTAGAGTGGTGGAAAGTTTGCAATTGTCGAGAAGAAAACATGAAAATTCTTGGTTAGTGTAGTTGGCTACAGGAACCAAGAGGAAAGTCATTGATTTAGTTAAGTCATGTCCTGTGGACATGAATGGACTAAGCACAAAGGATGAATTGAACATTCTGACTTTTGGTTCTTATGACTGTCTAATTGGGATGGATTAGTTGGACCAGCACCATGCCATCTTAGACTAGTGTAATAAGGCATTCACTTTCATGGATGAGGAAGGAAATCAAAAAACAGTCCAAGGAATTCCTAGAGTTGTTGTTGTCGCAGAAATCTTAGCAATGCAGCTGAAGAAGTGCTTCAGGAAAGGCTATCAATTATTTGCAACCCACTTGGAGGAAGCCCTTGAGGATAAGGTGTCAAAGATCGAATACCATGTGATACTAAAGGAGTCTGAGGATATATTTTAGGAGGTACCTGGACTACCTCCGAAAAGAGATATTGACTTCTCTGTAAACTTGATTCATGGAGCAGCTCCAGTGTCGAAAGCTCCTTACATAATGAGTACACCAGAGCTGAAAGAAATGAAATTGCAACTTGAAGAGCTTCTAGAGAAGGGGTATATATGCCCAAGTGTGTCACCTTGGGGTGCCCTGGTCCTGTTCATAAAGAAGAAGCTTGGGAAGTTGAGATTATGTATCGATTTTAGACAATTGAACAAAGTGAATGTAAAGAACAAGTATCCTATGTCGAGGATTGATGACCTCTACGATTAGTTGAAGGACGCAAAGATATTTTCGAAGATAGATCTTAGATCAGGATATCACCGGGTGAGAATAAAGGATGAAGACAACACCAATACCGCCTTTAGAACAAGGTATGTTCATTACGATTTCACAGTGGTACCGTTTGGAATGTCGAACACACCTGTTGTTTTTATGTGCCTAATGAATGGTGTATTCAGGGATTATCTAGACAAGTTTGTCATAGTCTTCCTAGATGAAATTCTGGTGTATTCCAAGTCGAAAGAAGAGCATGAACAACATCTAAGGATGGTGTTGTAGGTGCTAAGAGAGATCCAACTGTATGCCAAGTTGAGAAAGTGTTCATTTTATTAGGAGTAGATCCATTACTTGGGGCATATTATTTCGAAGAATGGGATAGTTGTAGATCCGAAAAAAATTGAGGCCATCATAGAATGGTCAATGCCAAAGAACATGATGGAAGTCAGATCCTTTATGGGTCTAGCTGGTTATTACAGAAGGCTTATCGCAAGGTTCTCAAAAATAGCTCACCCTATCACTTCCTTGCAAAGGAAGGAGAAGAATTTTTAGTGGACAGAGGAATGTGACAGAAGCTTCCAGCAATTGAAGCAGTTGTTAACCAGTTCTCCAATCTTGAGGATTGCAGATCCGAATGAAGACTTTGCAGTGTGCACAGATGCATGCATAGAAGGACTGGGAAGAGTCCTTAGTCAAAATGGATTTGTAATTTGTTATGAATCCAGAAAGTTGAAAGAGAACAAAAGGAACTATGCAACTCATGATTTGGAGTTGGCAGCAATAGTACATGCTCTAAAGAAATGGAGGCATTACCTCATGGGAAGGAGGTTCGAACTGAGGACAGACCATAATGGTTTAAAGTATTTATTTGATCAGCCAACCTTGAATGCTAGTCAGAGTAGGTGGTTGGAGTTTCTTTGTGAGAATGACTTTGATATCAAGCATATCAAAGGAAAGGAAAACAAATTAGTTGATGCACTCAGCAGGAGAGTGCATGAATTGCATGCTACAGCCATTATCATGTACCGAACTGATATTAAAGGCAAAATTTTGGAGGCTACAAATGCAGATTTGTAGTACAGGGATTTGGTAGCAAAGCTACAGCAAGGTAAGATGCCACAGAAAGTGGAAAATTATAAATTGAAAACCGATGGAACACTTATGTATAAGAACAAAATTTATGTACCTAATGTCCAGGACTTGAAACTTATGATATTCAATGAAATGCATAATGTGCCTTATGTTGGGCACCCTGGATATCAGAAAACTGTGGCAGCAAGCAAGAGCCATTACTTTTGGAAAAGTATGAAGAAAGAGATTATAGAATACATCGCCAGATGTATGGAGTGCCAAAAGGTTAAAGCTAAGCACAGGAACCCATCAAGGTTGTTGCAACCTTTACCCATTCATGAGTGGAAGTGGGAGGTAGTGACAATGGATTTCATCACAGGATTGCCCAGAACAGGAAAGAAACATGATTCAATCATGGTGGTGGTGGAAAAGCTTACGAAGGCTGCCCATTTTATTCCATTGAAGACTACTCACAAGGAAGCTAACATTGTTGATATTTTTATGAGGGAAATAGCATGATTGCACGGTATTCCCAAGACAAGTATGTCTGATAGGGACCCAAAATTTACCTCAAAGTTATGGAAGGGGTTGTTCAAAGGATTCAGAATGAATCTAAACTTCAACACTACTTATCATCCTTAGTCTGATGGACAGACAGAGAGGGTGAACAGAGTAATAGAATACACGCTAAGGATGTATGTGATGGACAAACCATCTAAATGGGAAGACTACCTACACTTGGTAGAATTCGCCTACAACAATGGGTATCAAGCATCATTGAAGATGAGCCCATTTGAAGAAATTTATGGCAGAAAGTGCAATACTCCAGTAAGTTGGGATAATCTAGTTGATAGAGCAGTGGTTGGGCCATAGTTGCTCAAGGAAATGGAAGCAAAAATGCTAAAAATTAAGCAGAATTTAAAGGATGCCCAAGACAGGAAGAAAAGTTGTGTTGATAATAACAGAACCCACAGAGATTTTAAAGTGGGAGAGCATGTTTTCCTGAAAGTGAAAGCTAATAGAATTTCCCTGAGGATGGAAAATTGTTCGAAGTTGGCAGCCAGATTTTGTGGGCCATTTAAAATCCTAGAAAGGATTGGGCCAGTTGCATATATGCTTGCATTACCTGCATCCATGACTGTACATAATGTGTTTCACGTTTCATTTCTTAAGAAATATATACATGATGTTAATCATGTTATCGATTGGAATGTGATTCAGGTGGAGCAAGAAGGTGTCTTGCAAGTGCATCATGTGCGCATATTGGACCGAAAAAGAAAACAGCTCTGGAATGGAACCATAGGGCTTGTAAAGGTCCAGTGGACCTGGTATGATCCTGAGGATGTGGCATGGGAGCACGAGGATGCTATGAGAGCAGAATACCCACATCTTTTAAAATATTTTGAAAATCTTGTTGATGTTGTGTAAAATTTGCACTGAGGACGGTGCAAAAATAAAGGGAGGGGATTGTAATACCCCAAGGACATGGCCCAGTTATATTATGTATTGTAATCATGTTTATAGGCTGGTGAGCCAAGTGTATATAAGTTGGTGGGATTATGTGTTATTTAGGCCAGAGAGCCTAGGTGTTAAAGGCCATGAGCCTGATTTTTGTATATGTAATTAGGCAAATCATTAATAAAATATAAACATCATTGCGTGTCGACCGACCACGAAGAAAGAGTCAAGGGGGACTAAGATTCCACAAGGCTAGGTAAGGGAGAGGGGGATGAAAGGTTGGAAGAGGGGATAAGCTTGAGAGCTTAAGTCCTTGAATAAAAAAAAATTATTATTCCAAATTAGTGTGAAAGGTATATTTTTATCTTAAGTTCCTGGAAAAGGGAAAGCATACTTGATGGAGTGCATGCAGTTTCATTGGCGACATGTGTTGGCCCAGGCACATGCAATTTAACCCAAGAATTGAGTCATGATGGGGGTTCGTCTCCATTCTTGCGTCCATTATCTGAACCAGGTTGCCTCTGCGTCTGATCTCTACATACCCTCACGCAGCACTGAAACCAGAAAACTGTGATGCTTTCCAGGGAAGCCAACTTCTAAACTACTTGAGTCTGTGTTCGATCTCTACGTTAATTTCTTGTCATGCACCCTAAAAACTAGTGGCAAACCTGTGGACTGAGTTGTGTCTCCTGTGTGTCTTGTGAACCCAGTTTATCCACACTGCAAATCTGAGTTCGTGCTTAACCATTTGGGTTGTTGTCTTCTGTGAAACTGGAGCATATTGTAATTGTCTATGTTGTGTGTGTTATAATTGTTGGTTGTTGTGGCCACGTAGTCCCTTGGATGAGTGTGAACTATTGTCGTCATCTATTCCTTTTTTAGCCTTACTGTTTTCCTCCTTGTGCTGGAACGGAGCTGAAGAAGCAGGTTTTTAGGCCTGTGTGCAACACTCTCTCTAGGTGAGAGAGGTGGTTGTGGTTGAAGAAGCAGGTTTTCAAGCCTATGAGTGACTCTCTCTAGGTGAGAGAGTGTGCGAAGGAAGTGAGAACTCATGGAAGGGGTCCTATAGCTGCCACAGAGCTCAGAGAATTATGTTTTGTCTTGTTGTTGAACCCTAAGGCAAGGGAGGTTTAGCAGTCGAAGGATTGTCTAGTGTGACAGTGAAGGTGTATACTCCTAGGGTGGGACAGGCATGTGGGGAATGAGATTTTGTGAGCAGTGAGCATAAGTGGCTCCTGGGAGAGAATCTATCCTCATAAACTATGTGTCTTCATGTTGACCTTGCCTAGCCTAGGGTTCCCTTTCCCGTTGGAGCTTAGTCCCATCTCAGGGGTGACCTACTGCATAGAGTGATAAGCATCGCGGTCTAAGGCTGGGAGGTTCGTGGAATGTTTGCATGCAATTGGTGGTGTTATTCCAGTTAAAATATAAGTATTAATTGTGTACTTAATTTATATGTGATGTATGTCTGTGTCTTTGAAATGTATCATGTATTCCGTTGCAATTATGAATTACTGTTAATTCCATTATTTATGTATGTTAGCATTAATCATGTGATTACTCTGTATTGTTGGTTAAATTTCATTAAATATGCATGTTATATATATGTGTGTGTGTGTGTGTGTGTGTGTGTGTGTGTCTGTGTGTGTGTTGGGTATGTGTTATATTCTTTGCATGTGTGTGTGTGGGCGCGTCAGATATGACAATTGTGTCTGAAGATCCCTCGTACTAGTGCCTTATTCATGCCATGTGCATCGGGTGCTTTCCTAGGGGGGGGCAGGTATGCCCCCTCTGTTTACGCGTAGTGTTCGGTATCGGGCGTAGCCCGGGGCCGACGGGGTTTGGGGCAGTGCCTCGAAATTATTTTTTGGGCGGCTTTTGCCATTTTTAGCAGTTTACTAAAAATAATTCTGGTTTTAGGGATTAGGGTTTTGGTATCTACAGAATACCTAAAAACATTGTATATATTGTATAGTGAATGGTGAAATTCAATATAATGAATATAAGAAAGGTTTTCCCGGTTGAGGGTTTCGGGTATAAATCTTTGTGTACTATGTGAATGAGCCATTGATTAATTTATGTTTTTCTTAAGAAACTATATGCATTTCTTTACTTCGCAGGTTTAAAACTTACATGTGGTATCAGAGCTCATTTTTGGCTTCAGAGGGACGCCTTTGTTGTTGAGGGTTTGGCTCGGTCTTGATAGATCAAGTTTATCTTGGGTCTGTGATAAACCTGGGTTTAGTGGGAGCTTTTGTAGTGGAGATTAGAGTATAGAAAGAGGAATGGTGAGCTCATCTATAATCGAGATAGAGAAGTTCAATGGTAAAAACTTTGAGCTATGGAAGCTCAAGATGGAGGACCTTATTGTAGACAAAGAACAATGGATCGTTGTGGACCCTAGTACACATCCTACTGGTACATCGTCTACGAGCACACAGGCTACTGGTACACAACCTACTAGTACAAAAACTACTAGTACACCAACTACTGGTATGTCGAAGGAAGATTGGGAGAAGTTGGACAGAAGAGCAAGGAGTACTATTCGACTATGCCTGGAAGATTCAATTTTGTTGAATGTCTCGGGAGAATCTACAGCCAAGGAACTATGGGATAAGTTGGGGAATTTGTATCAATCAAAGTCCCTAGTAAACAAGTTGTTTCTTCGAAAGAAGTTGTATCATCTTAGGATGGAAGATGGAGATTCTATGACAGAACATCTAAATGCCTTTAATACTCTGGTAAGTCAACTTGGTTTTGTTAATATTACGATTGCAGAAGAAGATACGTGTATTACTTTGTTATGTTATTTGCCAGAATCTTGAGATAATTTGGTTGTAGCAATAGGTAGTACCACTCAATCTACATTGAATTATGAGGATGTAGTTGCCTCCTTGTTATCTAAAGAGATGAGGCGAAAAAGCATGGATGGACACATCACATATGCTTTATTTGTAAGAGGGCGTACCCAAGATAGGAACCCCGGTAAGCCTTCGGGGTGGAGATCTAAATCTATAGATAGATCTAAGTCTCTAGGAAAATATTTGAGGAAATGTTGGAAGTGTGGTAAAACAGGGCATT
>SNQJ01S0284930.1:0-11021 GCA_010110895.2 Picea sitchensis | reverse complement strand
AATTCCCACAATCATTCAAGGATATATACCAAAGTGATATCCAATGTTTATACCCTCTATTCAAACATGATGTGTTAAGTTATGTGTTCCATAAACTTTGTGGCATTAGTTGTGCCATTAAATACTAGTGGATATTTAATCTCTACATGAATCCACTTAATGGAATTTGGTAGTGTGCATATTTGTGTCAATTAATTCTCATAATCCCTAGGTATCCCAAAAGTAATGGACACTTTGGAATAAATGACATAGGATAATACTATTCTCCAACTCAACTTCCCACTAGAAGTTGGATTAATGTAGTCTTCCAACTGTCCTATGGTGAGATTAGTGCAGTCTTCCAACTCTCCTAGTCATCCAATACTTCTTCTATCTATTTAAAAAATCTATTTCCCTACATTAGATCCAATGGATATACCATCCAATAACCCTTCTGAACAAATGACATCATTATCAAATTCCCAATCAATCCATTACAATAATAGGTATGGATATTTGTCATCTACTATGTCAATGAACTCAAACTAAGCATAAATATTCACACAATCAAGATAAAATTCCATCTTGCCAATTTGACAATGGGGAAAATGTGTGATTGGTTCATCAACTACCACTATATCAACAAGTGGACCCAATTTGGTACTCCGATGTCATTACTTAAAAATCGTCGACGTACGAGATGTTGTTACTGCAGCTGCCACTACTCTTGTTGCCGTTACTCCAGTTGTCGCTACTCTGGTGTTGTTACCTCAAAATATTCATTGTACAAGACATTGTTACTACAACTTCTTCTACTCCTATTGCCACTACTCCGGTTGCCGCTACTCCAGGTGTCGTTACTTCAAAATTTCCAGTGTACGAGATGTCGTTACTGTAGCTGTCGCTACTCCTATTGTCTCTACTCTGGTTGTCGCTACTCCAGGTGTCATTAATTCAAAATAACCGCTGTACGATATGTCGTTAATGTTGTTTCCGCTACTCTAGTCATTGCTACTCTAGGTTTCGTTACTTTAAAATCACCATTGTACCAGATGTTGTTACTCCGAGGTGTTGCTACTCCAGTCACCGCTACTCTTTGGTTTCCACTACTCCAATCACCACTACTCTTTGGTTTCCTCTACTCCTGCCACTGCTAATGTGGTTGCAGTTACTCGTCTACACTCCTACCAACATGGATACCGATAATTCAGCTGCCACCACTTCCGATGTCGTCGCTAGAATCGATGTTGTCATATTCTGTGACTACAGACGACGCTATTCCTGTGATGATGCTTCTCCATAATAGGTGAGTCACCTGGTACATCCTCAACCAAATTTAATGGATTTGGGTAATATTACACATGGCATAGGAATTCACGCCCGAGGATGGTCTTAAATTTAAGTTTGGGGGAGATTTTATGTCTTTTCCCAAAGAGTCATTATTACCCTCTTTAATCACATGATTTCACAGTCATTACTTAAAAATTCTTGACGTCGTTGTATGCACAGGGATTGGACAGACCCAAAAAACTGTTAATAATCTCCCAAGCTATTAAATTATCTTTCATATCGTCATCATTACTTACCTGCCACATCATTTAATTTAAAAAAAAAAACAAAAAAATCCACGACTCTTTCCACAACACGTTTTTCACAAAACTGTTTTGCCTGTCGTTTCTCCTGAACTGATCGCCGGTACTCCTCGAGCAGTAATAGTCAATAGAAAAAAATGGGTGGTGGAGCAATAAGGTATGAGCTATAAAATACTACACAGGTCCGTCGAAATCCAAAAGTCTGGAAAATTTTCCAAAATGCAGGTTGCGACGTGAATTTCGAGAGGTTACAGGGATTTGATGCAGACATTATAGCAGAATTTGCCCAAAATTTGGATGGCCACTCCTCCACGGTCCATGGATTAAAAATCAGAGTCATGAAGGAAACCATTGCAGTAGGTAGTGGGTTTCCAATATCCGGTCAATGGTGGTTTGTCCGAAAAACACCACTCCCAAAATTTCGAGAGTTGTTTTTGCGTGAAGGCCAAGAGGTAAAGACAAAAGGGAAATGATATGAATAGACTTATCTACCACCTACATGGTCCAAGGTAGCACTGTTCGTCATAATTGATGTGACATGTGAATGCCTCCCCTCTACCATTTACAAATATCATCTCAAATTGCTTACATCTCTGCGTTTTCAACAACGCATAAACATGCCCTATTTTCTATGGAATAACATTCAGTGGATGGCACGAGCAGCTCAACACTCACTCCAACCACTCAAAACCCTCACAGATCATGGCCTTGTTAAGTTACTAGTCGTGCATGAACTAGATCAAAGCCATGTGATTTGGCTGCAGTTCATAAGACTCTCTGAAGAAGAATTAGCATAACTTATCCTAGAAGTAGCAGAAACCCTAGAAGAGAGAGATGGGCTGAGCAGGTTAGCAGAGGCTACCAAAATTATTGTAGAAGGGAAGAGAACGGGTGATGATACATAAGAATCATCCTCAGATGAAGATGAGGAAACAGGGAAACCATCAGTGGAATTTAGAGAAGTTGGGGGAATGAGGCAGGCATTAACCTGGATTTAGAAGAAGAGGAAGCAGAGGGTTCTATTCCTCCAAACCCTTTTCCTAAAAAAGAAAGAGATGTTGCTACTCCCTTTGCAGATGAAGAATAAAGATATGCTGCTACTCCCTCAACATATGAACAAGAAAGAGACGTTGATATTCCACCCACAGATGATCATGAGATGGATGTTGATACCCCTTCGTTTGATGAGCAATAGAGGAATGTTGTTACTCCTCCAATCTATGAACAATAGGTAACTGACGTTGTTACACAAGAACCAACGCCAAAAATTTATGAATTTCCTATTTTTGAAGATGGTTCAGCTACTCCTCCCATTGGTGAGCAGGTAATGACTGACGATGTAACACAAGAACCAGTGTTAGAACAAGTTGTTCTTGAAAACCCTATTTTTGAAGACACAACAACTACTCCTTCGGTTTGTGAGCAAGAAATGACTGACGTTGTTACACAAGAACCAGCCTCAGAGCATGTTGCTCCCGAAAACCCTGAACCAGAGTTGGGTTCTACTACTCCAGGAGAAGCGTGAGTTAAACAAGAGCCAAGCATAGAGGCTATAGGAAATGAATCTCAGAATGAGGTTCCTCCTAGGGGATGGGCTGAAGAAATTCCTGTCAAACAAGAATTTGTCGAATTTTGTGCAAGAAGAAGAACCCCTATTCAGGACCATTATAGGAGAGCCTTTAGAGAAAGTCTTCAATTGAGGATTAGGAATGCCAAGCTAAAGAATCAGGTGCTCCACCTGAAGAAACGAGCATGAAGATACAAAAGAATTTCCAAGGAAGCAGTGAGGAGAAATGTCAAGGAGACTATTTTAGCAGCTACCCAAACTGTCGATACTCCCACAGTATCAGCAGTTAATCAAACTGTCGATACTCCTAGAGTAACAACAGTGACTCAAACTGAGTTGGTGTTGCATACAGTAGCTACTCAGACTGAGCCTATCTTGCACACCTCTACAGTACCAGAAGCCACTCAGACTGATCCTATTTTTCAAACTTCCACAGTAACAACATCTACTCAAGCTGAGCTAATGACAGAAACAAATGAAGCTCAGGAAGTTTTGTTGAAATCCTACATACAAAAGTGGAAGAAAATTGTACCCCAGTTTCAGACAGGAGCTGCCCCTTCTTCAGTGCACCTAAGTACATTGAAAGACATAATGGAGCAGGCTGCTAGAGTCATTGGTGACTATGAGGAAAACTTGGAAGAAGATAAGAACAAGGGCGAGAAACGGAAATAAAATATTACAGAGCTAGAGGCATAGATACAGAGGTTAAGAGATGAAAAACATGATATGTATGATATCACCCAGTAGGTAGTAACATCCTGCTCCCCTTCTCTCAGCTATGCATTGTTCCTTCATGAACAATATTTATTTTTCTGTCTGGAATGTATTCACAAGGAGATGGTTTATAATATTAAATACCCCATGCAGTTTCTTAGGACCTTGAAAAATTATGACATCCTCACACAACATCTCATGTGTGAACTGTACATGCACAACTACCTACTAAGAGATAATAAAAAATTCAATCCAAATCCTTATGCGGGAGATGTCCAATGGAGGGCCTTTCTTTCCTACACCATTAACCAGGTGAAGTGGAAGAAGGCACTTGATTCTTTCGAGGAAAATCAAGTACACAGACCCCTTCAGGTTAGAATGGAGAACTTTCAAGTTGAACAGATCATCAACAAACATAACTATTTCAGACGGATTCCCAATTGGCCACAGAATATGGAAACTACATAGAAATGGTGTGTTGAGCTTTGCATAAAATAGTTGACCTATTGCGAGGAAGAGGCACTTGAAAACTATGACCAGATATGGGCCTTATCACCACCTGTTGTCAGGGAATGGGAAGCATTTGGGGCTCCCAATTTTCGCAGAGCCATGGAAATAATATCTAGGTATATAGCATGTATGAGGTTTTGTGGGGTTCGATAGATAGGTTTGAGATTTTCATTCCCCATCATCTGGATGCCACTTGATCAATATCAACCTGATTACGAGGTCCAGAGAGAATGGTGGAAGGATATAATATTGACTGGGGGATATAAGTTTCCAGGGACAGATATGGCTGAGGCATATGACATAGCAGAACTTTAGGCCCAATATCAAGGTTCCAACCCAGATCTACGAAAGCGATGGCCTAGACGAGGATGTGCACATGACTAAAGTTTGGGGGAGATGTTGGCCCACGAAATTTATTGTTTTCTACCACCTTTTTCTATCCTTATTTACCTCCATTTCTATATTCCTTGAGCTATTGTGTGTAACCACAAGGGTAATAATGCACCTCTATTATGTCATTATGTGTATTAGTTCAAAAACGTTAGAGATTGGTTGGGGGTTTACAAAAGTGAATCACTAATCTTTGAAATCTTGCAGGAACAGAGAAAAAACAGTCTGGCAAGATGATGCGATCAAGGATGCAGCGCAGTCCGCGAGTTGAAGGTGCAAAAGAGGACCTATTCCATGGTCCAACATTAGGTTTTGTTAATCGGTTCAGCCTTTGTGTATTTTTAGGAAGATCTGTTACCCTAATATTGGGACACTCTGTGCTCCATGAATTGTATAAAAGCACAAACAAAGATAGAGAAGTTTTTAGCCAACCAGTCAGCTAGCTAGGAGTTGTCCTGTAGTAGGACTGCAACCTATGTAATCTCGTTTTATTTAATGAAAATCGAGTTTCTTCTGAGTTTTTGAGTTTTTGTGGCAGTTAGTTCACCACATCCTTGGTTGGGCAGTTGGGCCCGCTCTTCTGGTCAGGTGATGTCATCTTATGATATAGTTTTGCTGTGGTTTTGTGTGGAATCTATTAGATCTGTGTCTTTTGCTTCATTTATAGTTATCCCGCTTCATTTGAATGTTACATTTATTTATGTTTAAGCACCAATAATCTAGTTTATGTTCTTTATTTTACTACAATGATTGTTTACTTACATGATCAATATTGAAAGAAGCACAGTCTGCACATACAGTGCACAGTAGCCTGTAAAACATTCAGGCGCCTGGGTTGACAAATTAAATGTATTAGGTGGTAAATCTAGACGATATACCATACCCAACAGTGAGGATATAAGTAGTTCCTTTCAATATACCCCACTTCATAATAATTATAAAATCATGGTGGGAGATGATCCCTTGCTTACCTCTTCATAACTTTGCAAATCTAGAAGGTTGCAGGGATCATCGCTTCTTGCATTATAAACAACCAATGACTATCATCGCATGTTTTCTCCTATATTCCACGTGAAGAACCTAAAAAAAAGTCCTAAATCCTGAGCAAGAAATGTATTTTGACTTTCATCTTCTGTTGGATTCCCTTCTGGCATGTAGGGTGGAAATTAAGACTATAACATATACTACTAGCTATTCTACTTCCCACCAAATAGCATTACTCCAAGTGAAATATTTGTTATCTCCCCTTCATCATGTGTGATTCATACTCATTTAAAGTGGTATGTGTTACCATTTGTTAGCATTAATGTGAGTACCCCGACTTCTACAAGTACAGTCATCCTTCATTTAGGTTGGTGTGAGAAACTAACACCTAGAGTAGTCTGATCACCCTTCGTTTCGAAACATTTTGATCACACTAATTTTATTTAGTGTGAACTACCCTTCGAGTTAAACATTTCCATTTCTCTTCATTTATATGGTATCATGTACCTTCATTTGAATAGGGTGAGTTATCTTTACTTGAATAGGTGTAAGTGTCTTTGTTTAAACAAGTGATCCATTGTTGTGATCTACCATTCTTTCAAAGCGTTACAACTTTTTTCGTGGGACCAAGTTTGATTTATTTCATTCATATGAGTGTGAGTAACCTTAATTTTTTTGGTAAGGGAATGACTCAACCACAAGGCTACAAGTTCCTCATCCAAAAATCTACAAACATAGTTGTTTAAAGGGTGTGAATGCCTTTAACCTCATGTTGTGATTATCCCTTCACATTAATAGGTTAAATTTGATGTTCAAGGTAATTATTGTGACCAGTCTATATTAATATCGATTAATGGTTGTGAGTGCATTGAAGTGGATAAGTAAAGGGTCATGCCACTCTCACAAGCATAGTGATAGATTTAAAAAAAACACATCTTCCATATTGTCCCCCTGGGATATCCCTACCAAATTGTTTTTTAACTCTAGTTCAGAGCCCCAATATCTCAATTAAAACCATTCATTCAAGGGGAATGTATTTTATCTTCCCCTTCATCCCAAGGTGCCTTGGGTTTCCCTTTTGATCCACTAAGAAAGACACCTAATAAGTCCCAAAACCCCCTATGATAAGCCCTTCTCACATAAGAAACCCTTTGAAGGGTCAATCACACATGAAAATATTGAGTATGGGTCAATCACAAATCCCAACATCCAGCTTCTCATGTAGATTTTTTATTTTAAACCTACAGGAAGCGTGGAAATATCGACCATAGTTCGTTGCAAGGTAATGAATGTGTTTTATTAAGCATGGCAATATGATGAACTTTCATCGCAACTTGCGTCACACATATAACATCTGCATCGTAAACTTTTTCTCTGCCAAACATTTTCGTCGCTATTGCCACGCTTTTTCGTGGCAACTTTCCACACTTTTATGTCGCACATATGGCATTTGCGTCGTAATATGTTGGTAAGTTTTTTACATTGGCACGATTTTTCATCCCTATTGCGATGGATTTTTGTCGCTATTGCCACGTTTTATAAGGTAAACCTATCTTGAGGATGATGACACGTGGAGGGCTTATTTCATCGCTATTTCCACGAATAAATGGTTCGTGGATATAGCGACGAAAAAATTTCCACCAAAAATAGTCTTTGATTTCATGGAAAGTGTGACGGATATGTGTGGCAATAGCAACGGAAAACCGTGGAAAATTTGGTCATATGTAGTAGTGAGAAAACTCCATGGACCCAAGAACTAAAGAGAAACATGAGGAAGAACATGAAGATTCCAAGAGAGAAAGAAAATCCAAAACAACCAGTCATTGTATCGAGAATCACAAGACTACCAGCATGACATGAACTCACTAAAAGAAATTAAGAAGAGGAAATGAAAGCTATAATGAAGAATAGTGTATGGAAGACTTATGAATGTAAGCATTGTGAGATCCAGAACTAGAGGTTTCTCCCAGATGGAGGGAGAAGACTATGATGATTGCTTTGTTCCAGTAAACCAGACATACCTCTACATGAGCCATTATATCGTCTGCAATATCCATGGTTTGGATTTTACACCAGATGAATGCAAATATTGTTCTCCAAAATAATTGAACAAAGAGCGTGTGTAGAGAAACCTCAAGGCTTTGAGATATACCAAAAAGAGACCTTTGTATGCATATGGAAGAAGATTTTGTATGGATTCAAACAACTTGGTGCAAAGCTTCTCATGCACAACAAAAGCATGGTGAAAACCTTCTATGATAAAAATCAGAATGGTTACTCGGAAATCCAGGATGATGGATTTCTAATCCATGACAAACTCTCATGATGATAGAAGAAGTGCCACATGGATATGTTCCAGTTTGAGCCTTTCCCCGATGTTATGAGCTAGTAGGAAACAAAAGATATGAATTCAACTATGATGATCAGAGCTATATGAAGCATTCAGAAAATGAGTGTTCCAGAAAGACCGAAGTACATTGAGATCAAGCATTACATTATCCGTGATGAAGTCCAAAAAAGAGAAAGTGGTTCTCCAATATATATCTCCACATATGAGCAGATAAGCAGACATTTTGGTAAAGCCTTTGTCCAAGATGAAAAAGTTTGTGTACTCAAGATGGAGCTCATGGAGATGACTTCCTTATTGAAAAAGGAAGATATGACTCCCAGGTTGGGAGGGAGAACTGATGTGTTATTGATTTATGGAAAACCATTTTTCAAGTTAGAAAAATGGTTCAGGATGAGCAGTTCCTTTCTAGTTTGGAAAGTGGTTTGAGATTTATGACGGATAGGCATTTTCCAGTTTGAAAAATGGTCTAGATCGAACGATCATTTTCGTAATGAAAATGGTTCGATGGATTGTTGATGTACCATAGACAGTGATTCCCCCTGTGGCCAGTGTGGGGGAATGGTCTAGGACAATCTCTCTTCTTGACGGTCACTCTCAGTAGTGGTCAAGAAGACTGGTCCACCTCACCGGATAGTCATTCCTTCGAAGCTCACAGTTGTGAGAAGTTTCGAAGAATGGTCTGTTTTGGAGGTTGGTGCAGGATAATCAATTCCTTAGGAAATGGTCCAGACAGTGATTCCCTAGAGCAGATTCATATTCTCTAGGTTGCACTTTGTTTAGTGTCGGAGGAATGGTCTAGGTTCAGCAATAAGGGACAGGCATTCCCTAGGGCAGACTCATTCTCTCCAGCTTGCACTTTGTTTAGTGCTGGAGGAATGGGCCAGATACGTGAATGGTCCAGGCTCAGAAATCAGGACAATTATTCTTCCTTGCTTGAGAAGAATAGTCCAAATAGCTCATCATTGATGTTTCACTCTCTGAGGGCAGATGCTCTTCCATATCTCACAAATGTGAGTGGAAGAATGGCCCAGATGATTCAGTTTATATCATAACATTGTTTTCTGTGTAGGTTGATATCAAATGATATGATTGTTATGGAGACTGTATGTCTCTGGATAGTATATGTATACTACTATGGTGGATGTGTTCCAATGATTGTGACTATATGTCACTGATCAAGTATCTGTGTACTACTTGGTGTGGCAATGTACCACTGGATTTTAGTTGTGTATTACTATGGATAGACACAGTTTTATTCTATTGAATGACATTATTCTGATTGCCTTGAAAACTATTAGTAGTGTTGGAAATGATTATCATCTAGATGGATGATCAATGGACAGAGATTCCCTAGATGAAAAATGGTCCAGGACATTTATTCTTCTAGGACATATGTCTGGATTAGAAGAATGGCTCTTATGTCACATTGTGGAGTGAGTGACTTATCCAACATCATGTCTGATTACTCAGATAGAGTACGGTTTTGAGAGATGATGTAGTTGATGACACTGATAGTGATGATGGTGCTCATGATCTAATCATGAGTTAGTCTATACGACTATGTTGATGCTACCAAGTAAATGGTATGTTTGTGCTCAATACTATTACCTTCAATACCTCCCTAGCTAGGAGGGAGTGTTGATATTATGGTAGCTGCGGGAGATATTTACCTCCACGTGTAAACCTGATGAGAATAAAATATTCTGAGAAGCAAGAAGAAACCCTAATTAATTGGTTAATAACCCTAGAAGACAAGTCGGCTCAAGAGAATGACTTGTATTAGGTTATTATCCTCTGAGAGAAGAATCCGGCTAAAGGAAATGTTATATACTAAATAATTAGTATCCATAATGATAAGTCATCCCAGGGAGTCTGCTAGAAATAGTATAAATACAGGAGGCCAATATTCATTCTGGCCAGTATTCTCAGAACTGCAGAAGAAACACTTGTGTGCACTGTAGTTGGCCAATTTGTGTGCAAGTTTGGAGGAGAGTTGTTGTTGGAGCAGCTACAACTAGTAGATTTTAGTTTTGGCTTGGACTCTCTCTTGGTCAAGGTTTGGACTCTCTGATCATCTCTTGTTACTCTTTATTGGTGCGCTATCCTTGGATAAAGGTGCGCCACCTTTGTTTGGCTATCCAGCCTAGGGTTTGCTTCTGGAATGATTCTCTGACAAGGTTAAGGTGCTCAGGGGTGGCTTCAGACTATGGTTGGGTGACAATATTGTTATAGTGTCTATAGTTAAATGAGAAAATCCATTATATTCTAACAATACCATCTGTTCTTAACGTGTACAAATTTATTGCTATATGTTGATAGTCTGATGCCTTCACTACTAACTCCTTCTATGCAATTGTAAACTCGAGTGGGGTTACTCCTATACTTGAGAATTGAACTATGTCTGTAAAATATTCATCAACCATTTGTAATATAAACAAATGTGTGTCTAGTAAGTTGTCATCCAAGTTTCATGCATCTTCCCCTAATAGTATACATGATAAATGATCAGGTCCTTAATTAAATTTCCCTGGTTTTACAATTACCTCAAAGTCATATTCCTGAAACAATAATAGCTATATGCATATCCTCCCCCCCAACAATGGCTTATTGAATAAATATCTTAGCACAAAATGGTCTATGTACATCCTAAAGTGTGAACCCAACAAGTGATTTCTAAACTTCTGCAATGCATACAACATTTCTAATCCTTCTAGTTCTATAGTAGTATAGTTATGTTCTGTAGTTGAAATTTTTTTTCTTGCAAATGTGTTAAGAACCAAATATCAATATAACATAGAAAATCCTTAGAAAAAGTACTCAATGCCTTGAAAAAGAGATAATTTCATATAATAAGCCTCTTCGAGGGGGCAACCTCCTTTTACCCCACTTAAATGTTCAAGTACAAGATGATTCAAAATGAAAATGTCTCCTTGGT
>SNQJ01S0284929.1:0-11021 GCA_010110895.2 Picea sitchensis | reverse complement strand
GGGAAAAAGATCCCCACACTCATTCACCCCCCCCCTCTAAGTGTGGTAGGTGTGTCCAACATTTCTTCTTTGGTAATGGAAGATGGTCTTCGACCTTGATTTGCACTAAGGAAAAATTACAAAATGGGAAAGAGTAGTGAACTTCTAGGAGTTGTAACATTTCATTTTGAACTTAGAATGATGTAAGCGTATATGCATTGAAAATATATGTAAGTGGGGAATAAAGCAAAATATTTAAGTTTTGGCAATGTAATTTAGGCTACTTTGCGTTAATTGTACAATAGAGCCTCCAATATTGATTTGACAAGAAAAACTATTAATGCAGGTGACCTCATAAGTGTCCTAAATTCGGTGGGAGAGATATATGATGAAGTATGAGCATACAAATTGTAAAATTACTAAATATGATTACATACCTAGTGCATTTCTTGTGTTGTAGAGTCACAATGGGTTGGCTAATAGCATGGAAATCTAAGGTGCTTTCCAACTACTGACTTGTGTATAAAGCGTGTGAAATATTGTGAGCTTCACCTTGACGTAGAAGCAATTGATGATAAAGGACCAAGTTATCTTGGGTTTGGACTACCCTAGGAGAGGAAAACAAGCTATCAAGAATCAAGGGAAATTTGAAAGTATTCAAAGACCATGTAAAGGGAATGATGAAGCTCAATTTATTTGGGAGCTATCATTGAAGAGATGAAGACTCCATAGTGTGGAATTTTCTTGTTGGAGAGAGTTGAACCTAATTGCAAATTATCCAATGGAATGAAGAGAAAGTTTATGAATTGGATAAACCTTATGAACATCTCAAGATAGGGGCATGTGATGCAATATGATGGATTGATAAGTTGTTGAAAGATAGTGTAGCACTAAGGAGATGATTTTAGCAATAAAGAAGAATTATTGGTATGAGATAAAGATAAAGAATGTAGAATGAACTCTAAATACACAAATTGGTAGTAAGCCAAAGAATTGTAGGTACATCCAAAAGAGAAGTATAAAATAGGCATATGAAGTGGGAAGAGTATCTATTCTTGGTATTGGTTGCAAAAGAGAAAGGAATTTGAAAGGAGACTATATAAAGATGGAATGACACAAATTGCATCATTATGGGTGTTGAAAATTTTTGTAAAATAAAATTAAAGTTGGAGTGAGATTGTCCAAGAAAAGAAAACAATTGTTAATATGTAATACCAATATAGGTTGGAAATGAGGAAACACCAACTTAGAATTATCTAGAATTTCCCAAGAAAATGGAGTAGCATTCCTAAAGGTGAACAAAATATATAGGAAAATCAAAACAAGAGAACACATTGTTACCATAATTAGATGGGATTTGAGGGCAACCCAAGGCAACAAAGGAAGTTGAAAAATGCTAAAGAAAACTATAAGATGCTAAACAATTTGATGTTGAAACAAATTATGAACATGGCCATCAAGGAAGAGATGATAATGGGAGATATTTTCTCACTTAAACTTTATTTTCTTTGTAGAGTAGAGTTGTATGTTTTTAGAAGTAGAAAGTATACATGTGTATACATATAGTGAATTGTTACTTGGTGAGAAATTCATAGCTAATGATTTAATGTGTGATTGGTAGAAAGGCCATGAAATGGATTATCTATGTTGTAGAGTTCCATGTTATCCAAAGGAATTGCGAGGGATAATTTCTTGACTCTTCTCTTAGTGTATTGTTTATATTTCTTGAGATTGAGAAAGATTCTATGTGTAGATAGTTAAAGCATAGGAATGTTGATAAATTCAAGAGAATAAAATAGACAAAATAAATATGCACTAGTGGGCATATTGAGAGATATTGCATGGTGCTTATAGATATGCTTGAACATGTATATCATGTTTCATATTGACTAAGAGTGGTCTACTTTTACATATGTAATGAGTATGGCATGATGATTAAATGTGGTTGTTGTAATTGTGTAACCANATTTTCTCACTTAAACTTTATTTTCTTTGTAGAGTAGAGTTGTATGTTTTTAGAAGTAGAAAGTATACATGTGTATACATATAGTGAATTGTTACTTGGTGAGAAATTCATAGCTAATGATTTAATGTGTGATTGGTAGAAAGGCCATGAAATGGATTATCTATGTTGTAGAGTTCCATGTTATCCAAAGGAATTGCGAGGGATAATTTCTTGACTCTTCTCTTAGTGTATTGTTTATATTTCTTGAGATTGAGAAAGATTCTATGTGTAGATAGTTAAAGCATAGGAATGTTGATAAATTCAAGAGAATAAAATAGACAAAATAAATATGCACTAGTGGGCATATTGAGAGATATTGCATGGTGCTTATAGATATGCTTGAACATGTATATCATGTTTCATATTGACTAAGAGTGGTCTACTTTTACATATGTAATGAGTATGGCATGATGATTAAATGTGGTTGTTGTAATTGTGTAACCAGAAATGCTTGAGAGCATTGTTGAGGATATTGATGATACTATTGCCTATGGCAATCAATATTGTGAAGAAAGATAAGGACATGAAAGTGTTGATCAAGAAGTTGGTGAAAGGATTACGTAAGCTTCCATAAAACACCAATTGATCGGACAACATTAGACATGTTGAAGGTAGACGCGTAGGTATGAATTTAGTCATGCTTATGTTAAATATGTGTTGAGGGGAATCAGGTAACAATTCTTTTTGTCATGATTTGATATCATAAGCTAATGGATTATGTGAATGATACCCAAGTGGGGGTAAAGGAAGGAGGCCTTAGACAAATAAATAATGTTTAAAATCTGTTAATTCTTTCATATGAAATAACATGCCATGCCATGGTGTTCTAGTTATGAGGTAATAACCGAGGGAATTAAGGACTTATTATATTGTTTTGAAAGTGATTTGAATGTGAGATAACCATGTGTGAGGCCATAAAATTCTTAGACTTGGGAAAGGCTATAACACTGCACAAGTATCCAATGGTCTCCTTGTTTATATTGGTGTCATGGATTGTAACCTTCTTTCCAGCATTGAAGAGAATTGAAGGGGTATATTCTTAGTTTTATGTTTGGGATGAAGAGGAAGGTGTCTAGATGGTTGAACAAGTATAAGGAAGGTCGATGGATGATGTGTTCAGGCATTATCTAAACCCTTCATCTCATCATGGTGGAATGCTTGATAGAGAAATCAATATAATGTGTAATGTAAGGGTACACAACATAAAATAAAAATAAATAAATAAAAACAACAACAAAAACAAAAACAATAGTTATAATAAACATAGTGGGAGGGGCAGGGCGATACCCTACAAACAAAAATAATAATAATAATAAATATAATCTAATATAGCTAGAATGTGCAAGTTGTGATTATGCATGTACATGTGTGTTGGCACATTTGTTTGATTGCATTGTGTGAATGTGTGCTTGTGTCATATTTCTTTGTAGTTAATTTATGTTAACAACTAAAGTGATAGAATTATTGGTATCTTAAAATTTTGAGATCATTTCATGGGTTGTTGTGGATGTTGCAATGAAATAGTATATGCATAAGTAGACATGTTTTGATGGACTACATAAAATCTCTTTTAGGAGAACATAGTTATAGAAATAATTGTCTTGTATATGGCAATGATTATTGTTTACAATAATTGAAAGCTAAGTATTATGTGGAACTTCCTATATTATTCGGAATCTGATGACTATACTAACTTATTCCAAATTCAATGGAAAGATAAAGAGATAAGTCATAACATTTTCATGTTTATGATGTAGGTGGATGGTGGATCTACCTAGTAAGGGAAAAATATGGCTATTGTAATATGGAAAACATAGGGAGAAGGCTACTGTGATGACACTAGAACCTACTAATATGCCTTGATTTCCATAAGTTATTGATTAATTAGAGTTATCAAGTGGGACACCTTGACAATAAAACTCTATAAGTTATTACTCTTCTTGCATGTGAAAGCCTTAGTAAATTATGGATCACTTGAGGGAATGCTTAGTAGAGAAGTAAATGCTTGATCCTAGAAGGGAAAATCTCTGAAAATAAGAGGAAACTTGAATGAATTTGTTGTGAGATATTCATGTTATATGTTTTCTAGGGTCGCGAAGGATGTGTCAAAAAATAAAATTGGCTAAACTCTCACCGATGGAAGCCTCCTCATGCAACGATATATTCATATAGATAAGTATTGGGATAGAATCACATACTTAATTTTGAGTGATGAATATATATTCTTACATTATGAAATTGAAAAATTCATGAGAATAGGATAATTGTTGCATAAATGGTTATAACATGCATGTTTCTCTTGATGATTGATATTGATACATGTTGATATGCCAAGACCTAAGAGTTTAACCAACATAGGGAAAATAAAATGCAAATGTATTTACAATTCTGGTTTTATCTTTTACCTACTCATATAACATCTATATTGTTTCACTACAACCATTCCAAATCCTCATTATGTTAATATCTCCCAATGGGTTTTTAGAATTTTTCTCATTCTTGTAACAATAAATACCTACACTAAAACCTCTACTAAAAATTGTTGTCCTTGTAATGGGCCCTTTTTGAAATGACCCAAAACCTTAAATGAAACAAAAAATGAGAATATCACTAGGAAATTTCCCACGATGTTTCACCGGAAATGGGGTGCTTTGAGTTCCCCATATCAACCATTGTCTACAACAACCTCTAGCAATGATACTTACCTTCAAAGCAATTTTTTATTTTTTTTTTGCAATAGACTAATCATAAGTTTTAATGTAGATTGCATAATATTATAGTTTGGATCTAAGTTAATAACATCTTGTACAACTATAAGGAATCAAAATGATTTGTTAGGTTGCGTAGTGTCTTAGTTTTCAATGGCACATTATTTGCATACAACATGATCTTTGTGATAATCCACACTATGTTCACCCCTCACCCAACTTTATTATTTGTCCATTCCTCTAGCTTATATCTGTAAAAACTAAACAATGTGGGGGAGAGGGGGGATTCACCCTATTTCATCCCATTGTCATTTTTGAATATCTTTGAAATAATCTCTACAATTAATTCTTTATCCATTACCTGCTCATTTAACATGTGTAATATTTCCCTACAACCATCCCAAATCCCTACTTTTGTTAACCTCTCCCATAGTTTCTCCCTCAAGACATTGTCTAAGGCCTTTTAAAAATTGAAAAAGTGACACCCTATGTAACACAACCAACCCCCTAACCTCCCTTAGGTTGGTGGTGTGTCAAAATATCCTCTACCAAACCCTCTCTCTTTTTCTTCAAGAGCTAAACCCATAGATGGAATCTTCTCTTCGACAGCTTTCAAATGACTATAACCATGCTTAAAACTGAACTTTGGTTATTATGTTATGGCTCCCTAAAGAATTATATGGTATTTAGTCCTATTGATGTAAACTCAATCCGGTGGCATCCATGTGTACCATCATGATTCCCACGGACATAGGTCTTCAAAATCCATAGCCTGGAACACTATCGAGGCACTCCCATTGAGCTAACCTTTCCACACAATTTCTTACTGCAGAATTATGCCTCCTCAAGCCCATTGAGCTCATACCATCCTGCAAACTTGAAGTTGGGCTTAACACCATCAGACGCTACACATACCCCTTACTCCAAATCCTTTTCGAGGGTTGAATCTCGTGACAAAGCACATGCCCGATGGATTGGATGGTTCAGAACTGATAAGGTTAAATAGTCTAGACTCATGTGGATTGGTGATATTCTCGACGCTTAATCATCCCTACTTATTCCAACTTACCACAGGAGTACACCTATCCACTTCCATGTGCTTCCTACCACATGGCATTTTCTGACACATCTCCATTCGTTGAGGTGACCCATGATAGGGAAAGTTGATGTGGCATGTTGAATCGACAAGATGGCATGGAATCCACGTCACTCCAATCCCCTTTTAGGAAATGTACCAACTCGATAAATCAGATCGTTGGTAACCGATATAATTTGATGATCCCCTTTAACACAGGTCCCTAATCAACACAGTCCTTATCGAGCATCGAGCCCCCCATATCTGACAGTTCGGATTCCTCCCTTGTTGATCCAATGACTCTTGTCCATTTAGGCTTGCACTCACGACCCACTCTAACTTTGATGCACAACCATCTTTCCATAAGCCACAACTTGCGATAACATGCACCCCACAATATTGGATGACTTGGACTTGACCGAGATTAATGATCTAATCACACTTTGGGATAGAAAATTCATGGCACTTAAACATGTCCAAAGGGTCATACGAGCTTCCTGATTTTGATTTCCAATATCGGTTCGACACATGATGCTCTCTCATAGGGTTTAGGGCTCCTTTCTTTGGAACGTTAACCCTCTGTGATGCACTATAAACAAACCTTTCTAAATGGTTTCTTCCACTCGATGATCTCTGATGACGACTAGGTTCACTACAGGTCAACAACCCATGATCTCTCAGGATGTCACTTGCAGCTAAGCCTTAGATCATGACCTAGTATTTATTTGATAAACAATCTTTAAATGAATAACCAAGATCTACTCTCAAAATCCAATCTGTTGTCCAAGTTTCTTCAGGTTGAAACATAGAGTGCCTGGGTAGACTTCTATGTTGATGTTAGTGGTAGCATCAGACAGGTATTTCCGCACAGGTGTATGAGTCTAGATATGTGGAGATCGTCCAAATCCTTTTACACTGGAAACTTTAATTCAATTAAAGGAATTATTAAAGTAGAGTACTTTAATTAATTAAATAATTGTTTAATAAATTAATTGAGTTATTTAATAAAATGCTAAAAGTAATTAGCATGCAATCTTATCCATTCATCTCAAGTGAGGTGAGAAACATTCTCAACCATTAATCACTTTAGATATAAGGGTTAGGTTATAACTCAAGATTATAAAAGCAAGGATAGGTTGAAGGAGAAAGACACTTGATATTCTTGAGAGCAGAGAAGAACTTTTTCTCAGAGCTTGGATCATGAAGGAATGTGATTCAAGGAGATATAAAATAGGTGGAGAAGGAATTACATATAGAGATCAGGTCAAGGAGAAGAGAGAATAGAGGCAACTGAAAGTGGGTTTCAGCCAAGTGAAGCTACATGAAATATTCGTGCCATACAAAGTCTCTCGTACAAAATTTAGATATGTGTATGTGGGTCACAATGGAGACAAGCGTGTATACGTGGGTGAGATTAAGAAAGGGCATATTGACATCGAAAATCATGTAGATCTGGGTCGTACAACAGATTATATTTTTCCAGGTTTGTTTGCAGTTGTATTTCTCTCAGTGGGCCATCATCCGTGTTATGGGAGCCCTGAATTTAGTGTAATAAAATTATTCTCAAAACTGGTTTTCTCTCCTGGGTTTTTCCAGGGGTATCTACCCAAAAATATTGGTGTTTGTGTGCATGATTTGGTTTCCATTTTTTCTTCTGCTAGTTTTATTTTGAGTTGAATATTCCAACAATGTACTTTTGTTTTATGAGTTGTTGATCTGATTTACAGTAAGGAAATCACTAGATAAAAAGATACCTAGGATTGGAGTAAGAGGTATTCAACATGGTATCATAGTGCATGCTTTGAGGGGAAGTCATATCTCAGATCCATAACATATCTGTAACCAACAGGTGAAAATTGAAGGACTGATTTCAAGAAAATAGTCATATTGAGGTTGAACTAGGGTTTTGTAGGTTTACGAGGTTGTACACAGAGTTACAAAAGGGAAAGCATGTACATACAAGATCATGTTTGGAGACATGCATGTATACACGGGCTGCAGTGAGCACAAACCCGTACAGGGTTCAATTGTGACAGGCACATCCAAGTTTGTACAAGTCAGTACATGGGCAACTTTCAACAATAGGTTATTTTCCAGGGTAGTTTATCAGGTCTTAGGGATGAAAAAAACATTGTTGAGAGTTGAATACAGATTGGATGGGGTATCCAAACTCCTATATTAGAAAGAAAGAGTAACTTTGGCGTTGAAAGAGTATGACCTTTGGGATTTGGTGGACAAAGTAGTTGCTCCATCTACTGATCATACAAATTTGGAAGCTCATAACAAGAAGGAGATCAAAGCAGAGAGGGTCCTCTTGGATTTAGTAAAGGATCATATAATTCCTCACCTATCTAAGAATAATACATCCAAAGATATGTTTGATTCCTTGGTCAATTAATTCCAGATCAAGAACATGAATAGGAAGATGGTTTTAAGGAATAAATTCAAATTGGTGCAGATGACTAGATCTGACAATGTTACTAGCTATCTCTTGAGGGTCACACATGTGCGTGATCAAATTGTAGCCATAGGGGAGAATATATAGGATGCAAAGATCGTGAATGTGGCATTGAATGGTCTTCCGAAGTCATGGGAACCATTTGTAAAGGGAGTTCGTGCTCGGGAAAATCTCCCATATTGGAAAATGCTTTGGGATGATTGCATCTAGGAAGAGACTCAGGAGGAGTCTAAGGGAAACAAGTAGGGAGGTAGTGATGAGAAATTAGCCCTTTTTTAGTAAGAAAAGGAAGGGAAAAGGAAAGAGTTCTAACAAGAAGGGTAATGGTGATGGAGGCTCATCACAAATAGGGAAGAAGAAGGACTTAAGTACAATCAAGTGATTCTCATGTCATAAGAATGGACATTATGCATCTTAGTGTCTAGACAAGAAGAATAAGGGTAATGGAAAGATGAAGAAAACAACATCATCAAAGACGTGGATTTATGAGTTTTCAATGAAGTTCAAGAAGGATTACTCATTGGTTTCTTGCCTTTCTATCAACACGATTGTGAGGAGTGCTTGTTTTTGGATAGTGGTGTATCTCATCATATGAAAAAAGCATGGGAGATATTTATCAGTCTGATGAAGAGGGACTCAGATGTTCATGTGGAGCTTGGTGATGATGTTAGGTATGTAGTGAAGGGAGAGGGAATATTTATGTTCCATCTTGATTCGGGAGGTTCGTTAGATTCCTATGATGTATTTTATGTACCAGGACCGAAGAATAATTTTCTCTCAGTCTCAACTATGGAGGACGGGGATTTTATTGTTACTTTTTAGAGAGGGAAAGTACTTATATGTCTAAATAAATATATCCCAAACAATACAATAGTCATTGAGGTTAGAGAGGGAACTTTATATATGTTGCAGGGCAAGCATGTTAAGGCTTTGTTACATGAAAATGAAAACCTATGTGAGTTGTGGCACATGAGGTTAGGACACCTACACTACAGAGCGTTTTTTATTACGAGGGGGATTGTTATAGGTCTTCCAAAGTTCAATATTGAGTAGCATGGAGTGTGCAGAGGATGCGCACTTGGAAAGAATGTCAAGGCTGATTTTCCTAGCACTGAGAGTAGGTCCAAGGGGATCTTGGATCTTATCCATTCAGATGTGATTGGGTTGGTGTCATTAGCATCAGTATAGGGATCATCATACTATGTGATGTTTATTGATGATTTTTCCAGGAAAACCTAGATATTATTTATGAATACCAAGGATGAGGTCTTCAGTCGGTTCAAAGAGTTCAGGGCTCAGGTAGAGAACTATATCGGTAATAAGATAAAGGTCTTGATGTTGGATAATGGAGGAGAGTACACCTCCAATGACGTCAAGGATTTCTACAAGAAGGCATGGACCAAGAGGGAGATGTCAGTCTCATACAACCCTCAATAGAATGGGGTTGTGGAGAGAAAGAACCAGTCCATAATTGGTTCTGCTAGGGATATGATACATGGCCAGGAGTTGCCTATGTTTTTGTGGGAAGAGGCATGTAACACAATGATATATGTGCAGAATAGGAGTCCTCAAGAATATTGGGGGATAAGACTCCAAAGGAGGAATTCTCAAGAGTGAAGCTAGAGATAGGACATTTGAGGATCTTTGGTTGTCCACTCTTCATCCATATGCCTATGGAGAAGAGGGAATAACTGGATCCTTCAGGACAAAAGGGTATATTTGTGGGGTACATTGAGACCTTAAAGGATTACATGATATTTATTCCAGCACAACGACAAACAATTGTGAGTAGAGATGCTAAGTTCAAGGATAAATTGGAATCGAGGAGATCTCAAGAGTCATCAATAGTTACAGAGGATGAGGAGAAGCGGGCTCTGAAGGATGAGAAACATTTAGCAGTTCATAAATTAGGTGGGGAGGAGGAGTTAGCTCCTTCGAGTCATGTTTGGAAACCTAGGTGTTAATTGCAGACATTGAAGGATGTTGGTTAGGCTCTTAGGAGTCTGATCAGAGAATGCAGGCCTTCGAAGAAGTTTCCGAACTATATGGCGCTTATGGGAAACATTATTGATGTTGAGCCTTCCAGTTTTGAGGAAGCAACAGATCAACAGGTATGGCAGGATGCCATGGTAAATGAGTACACCTCTATTATGAGGAATGATTTTTGTGACATAGTTCCAAGACCAGAGGGGAAATCAGTTGTGAGTTTCAGATGGCTCTACAAGATCAATCATGTTGCAGATGGCAGCATCAAGAAGTTCAAGGTGAGGTTTGTGGCATGCAGTTTCTCCCAGAAAGAGGGACTAGGCTATAAGGAGACATTTTCTCCAGTCACCAAGTATGCTTCTATTCGATCCTTTATTTCTATTGCTTGAGTTATGAGGTGGAGGATACATCATATGGATGTGAAAAAAACTTTCCGTAACAGGATCATTGAGGAGGAAGTATACATAGAGAAATATCAGGGCTTTGAGGTACATGGGAGGGAGTCTTATGTGTGTAGGCTTAAGCAAGCCTTGTAAATACGAAAACAGGCACCCAGGGCATAATATTACATGATAGATGGATACTTATAGAGTACAGGCTTTACTAAGAGTGAGACAGATCCTAAATTGTACTTCATACTTGTTGGGGTAGATCTGTTAAGCCCTAATATTGGCTCATTACTACTTAATTGGGGCATATTACATTAGTAATGTTATTTTATTTATGTCGGCTTTATTCCATTAGTTGTAATTATACCTCCTAGTCTCCTATATATACCAAGGAGACATTTTCATTTGGAATCATCTTGTA
>SNQJ01S0284928.1:0-11021 GCA_010110895.2 Picea sitchensis | reverse complement strand
TTATGCTCTGAACACATTGGGATAGGTTTCAGAGGCATTTGAGGACTTTTACAGGTGTTTTTTCCACAAGGAAGCTCAGGGAAGCTCAAGGCCACATGTAGAAGAGGTCATGCCCGGATGAGCCATGGTCCGTTTTCAGAGTTCTATTAGTCATTTTTGGGGTTTTTATGTATTGTGAACCCAATGGAATAGTCAGAAAATCCATTGGAGTTGAGCAGAAGCTTGTAAAAGAATCTTTGAAAAACTAATCCCAGAGAGCCTAGTCCATTGATGGAGGCTCAAGGAGATGTAGCCCAGTTGGGGGTGAAATCCTTTATTATCTTGTTATTGTTGTGAGTTTGATGGTTTATTTTCTGCAAGTTATGTTGCTGTGTATTTATTTAAAACACATATTTAACCAATAAAAAAATTCCTCACACATAAACATTTAAAAGAAGCATGAACTTGACACATAAAACTTCTTGCATAACTAAGACATTGAGCAAGGTCTTGAAAAGTTTATTTTAATGGAATAGAGGGTGCTTGCATAGCATAACAAGTCAGCCCCCTATTTTCAGATCAACGATGAAGAAGTAGCCAACTTCGTCAGAAGGTTGAAAAAGGGAACTGACAAATATAAAGGTAAGCTTCCATTGATTTGTTTTAATTGTGATGGTATTGGTCATTTTGATAGTAAATGTCCCCATAAGAAAAATAAAATAAATGAGGAAGATGACCCTAAAAGGAAACAAATACAAAAAGGTAGAAGAAACAAAAATAATTTTTTCAAGAAAAGCCTTTGCACCAAAGAAGACGGTTCCTCATCAGATGAAGATGAAGTCATCAATAGTGATACAAAAAGGGTATTATTCATGGAAGTAGAAGACTTCGATGAAGAAGGCTTCGAAGAAGAATATGAAGAAGCATAAGTTGATTACAAAGAAGAATTGTTGAGTGCCATATAAGTTATAAAAAGGGAAAAGAAGAAAAACAAGTCACTTCAGGCATAACTAAAACGAAAAGAGGGAGTTCATAATTCCAACTCCGAAGAACTAGAGCAAATGATCACTAAATTAAAAATCCAAGTAGAAGAAGAAAGGAGAATTGAAGAAGCACTCAAAGAACAGTTAGAAGAAAGAGACATGATCATTGAAAGTTTGGAAGCATAGAATGTTATATTGAGAAAACACCTTCAAAAGAAAAACATGCATAACAACTCTAAAGTTTTGAATGATATTATTAGTATTCAAAGGCCACATCATGACAAGTCCATAATAGGATACAACCAGACAAAAAAAGGCTCAATCTCCAAAAAAATAGATCAAGAAACAAAACCAAGAAGCTATGCAGAGACAGTGAGAGGATCTCCTGAGAAGGAATAAGACAAGAAATTTCATAAGGAAGATCACATAGATACTCCACCACCCAGAGGATTCAGATTTTAGAATCAGTAGCAGTGAGAAACAAAAAAGCCTCAAGAAGAAGAAGGAATCAGAAAAGTAACTCCTTTTAAAATATCTTCAACTCCTAGGTATCAAACTATCTTCCTTGGACTATGTTATTCATGTAACAATTTTGGACATAAGGCTATAAATTGCAGAGCAAATAACAGGAACATAAACAACCATGAAAATTATTCATGAAACGGTTATTCAAGAAGGCCCAGTGAAACACAGAGCAAAAGCTACAACAGGTTTGAATCCTTGAGTACTGAAGAAGAATGCTACAAGTGCAACAACTTTGGACACAGGGCCAAAGATTGTAGAATGAAATTTCCTCCAAGAGAATCACAACAAAAAAACAACAGTTACAGATAGGAACATCAAAGAATATGGATAAGGAAGCAACATCAATACAACAATGAACAATGCACACTCATTCTACAAGCTCAACAAAAGAAACGTGGTTGGTATGTTGACAGTGGTTGTTCAAAGCACATGACAGGTGATAAGGACATGTTTCTAACATTGAAAAAGGAAAGAGATGGATCAATCTCTTTTGGAAACGATAACTCAACCAAAACCATTGGAAGAAGCACAATTAAGATTGGAAGTAAGGATGCGAAGGTAGAAAATGTTCTACTAGTGGAAGATATGAAACACAATCTTCTGAGTGTGAGCCAAATGTGTGACCAAGGTCACAAACTTGTGCTTGATTCACAAAAATGCGAGATAAGAAAAGTAGATTCAGGCAGAGTGGTGACGACAATTGTGAGAACTCTAAGAAACATATACGTACTAAGTGAAATTGGAAAGGAAAATTGTTCTTTAGGAAAGGAATATGAATTTTGGCTATGGCACAGAAAAATGGGTCATGTAAATTTTGATAATCTTGTCAAGGTCATAAAAAAGGAAGCAGTCGAAGAAATTCCCCAGATCATGAAGCCGACAAACACCTTGTGCAAGCATTGTCAACAAGGAAACCAAACCAAGACTAAGTTCAAATAAAACGAACACTCCACAACAAAACCGCTAGAAATTGTGCATAATGATCTAGTTGGACCAAATAGAACAAAGGGGTTGAAAGGTGAGAAATACTTTATGCTATTGGTTGATGACTATACAAGAATAAGGACAATTTGTTTTCGCAGGAAGAAGTCAGAGTCATTCGATAATTTCAAGATGTACAAGGAGATGGTTGAAAATGAAATAGATTGAAAAATCAAATGCTTGAGATCAGGTAATGGAGGAGAGTTTACTTCAAAAATTTTTATGGACTTTTATAATGAGCATGGGATAAAGAGGCAATTCTCCATTGCTAGGACACCACAACAAAATGGAGTCGTTGAAAGGAAGAACAAGACAATACAGGAAATGGATAGAACTATGTTAATGGATTCCAAGTCAACATACGTCTTTTGGGTACCGACAGTGCATACAATAGTTCACATTCAAAATAGAGGAATTCTCGTAAACAAATGGGATAAAAATCCCTATGAGCTATGGAAAGGAAGACCAATGAATGTGAAGCATTTCAGAGTATTTGGAAGAAAATGATACATTAAAAGATAAGGTGTCAAGATGGGAAAGTTTGAATCTTGTGTTGACAAAGGCATACTTGTTGGGTACTCAAGCACAATGAAAGCTTACAAATGCTTCAATCTAAGGCTCAAAAAAATTGTGGAAAACATCAATGTGACGTTTGATGAGACATGTGGATGAAGGATAAAAGAAGAAGGCAAGGATTCAATGGATCAAGTTCATGAAGAAGAAGTAGCAGAAGAAGAAGATGAAGAAGAGCAGTTAGAAGAAGAGCAAGAAAAACAAGATCTTCAAGTTCCTCCAAGGACACCTAACATACGAATACAAAAGAATCATCCATCAGGTCAGATTATCGGGAATAAAGATGTAGGAGTTGAAACTAGAAGAATACTTTGTTCACCAGAACAACTGCACCTAGCACTACTATCTGCAGTTGAGCCAAGCAGTTTTGAAGAAGCCAACAAGGATGAATTATGGATCAAAGCCATGGATGAAGCGTTAGATCATATAGATAAAAATGACACTTGGGAAATGGTTGCAAGGCCAAGTTACAAGAATGTGATTGGCACAAAGTGGGTCTTCAGAAGCAAACTGAACGAAGAAGGACATGTTACTAGGAACAAAGAAAGATTGGTATGTAAAGGATATGATCAGGTTGAAAGTATAGAATTTGAAGAGATGTTTTCCCCAATTTCCAGAATGGAAGAAATCAAATTGATTCTATATTATGCATGCTCCAAGAATATTAAAGTGTATCCAATGGACGTGAAATCATCCTTCCTAAACGAGAATCTAGAGGAAGAAGTCTACACTGAGCAACCATAAGGATTTTAGTTGTCAGAGAATGAAAATTATGTTTGAAAGTTGATACTTACAGGCCCCCAGAGCATGGTATTCTAGAATAGACAGATACTTACAACATCAAGGGTTTAGAAAAGGGAATGCAGACAACAACCTCTACATCAAGGTAAATCAAGATAGTATTTTGTTAATCAGAGTTTATGTTGATGATATTACCTTTGGTAGTGATGATGAGAAGATGAGCCATAAATTTGCAAAGGATATGCATAATGAGTTCAAAATTCCATTACTTGGAGAATTATCCTTCTTTTAGGGTATTCAGATATGTCAAAGCAACCAAGACAGTTTTATCTCTCAGACCACTTATTTCAGAGAAATGCTAAAAAGGTTCGGAATGGAAGATTGAAAACCAGTCAATACTTCTATGCAAACCAGTTGCAAGTTAAGTAAAGATGATGATTCAAAGGCTACATATCAGAGGAAATACAGGTCCATGATTGGCAACTTACTTTATGTGACAACTTCCAAACCAGATGTGATGCAGGAAGTTGGACATGTGGCACAATTTCAAGCAACACCACAAGAACCACATGTTTTGGTAGTAAAGGTGATATTCAGATATCTCAAGGGTACAAAAGAGTTTGGATTATGGTATCCAAAAGTGAAGTATCTATCACTTGTTGCCTACACAAATATATATTGGACATCTTGCATTAATGATCGAAGAAGTACAAGTGGAACAACTTTCTACTTGGGTGAGTGTTTGGTATATTGGCTGAGCAAGAAACAATAATCAATATCATTGTCTATAGTCGAAGCATAGTATATTACCGCAAAAACGTGTTGTACACAGGTCCTATGGATGAAACAAACATTGAAAGATATACAGGTTGAGTGTGATGAGCCCATTCCCATATTTTGTGATAACAAAAGGGCCATTAGTATCTCAAAGAATCCAATAATGCATTCCACGATGAAGCACATTATGATCAAGTTTAATTTTCTACGGGAACAAGTTTCAAAGAAGAACATATGAGTTGAGTATGTTGGGACCAAAGAACAAATTGCAGATATCTCTACAAAACTACTTCCAAGGGAAGATTTTGAGTATCTTCACCAGAAACACAAAGTAGTTTCTGCCCCACAATGACTTTTGAAATATTTTCTTATATGTCATAGATTTACACAAGGAAGCACCATGAAGAGGACAAAGGACAGTTCATTTAGAGGGAGAAACCCCAAATAGGATAGTTTAGTTAAGGGGAGCATCCCCAAGGAGAGTTTAGACGGGGGGAGCAGCCCCAAAGGGAATTTACCCTTTTCCATTGATGTCAAAGCGGGGGGATTTCAGATGCATGGAGAGAAAGAACAGAGGCATGATTCCAAGGGGAGCAATGGTCACAGGGGGAGCATCAACTCCATGACTTTAGTGTTGCATCAGAGTGTTCCCATGAATGCCAAAGGGGGATATTGTTGATTAATTGGGTTGGTTGTCATTGATGTCAACCCTTGAAGTAAGTCTGGTAGAAAATTTCAGTAGATCTAGAAGTGTGGTGGAAAAGGGACCCATGTTTGTCTGAGGAATAATGTAATGAAGATCAGTAAATTTGTAGGAAAGACTATGATAGATGAATAGTACATGTCGTGTCGTTTCCGATGATATGTGGTACATCACGTAGTTCCTCACGGTTGAGGAGATATGGTTTAGTGAAGTTGGAGAACCCTCATGAGTTATCTAAAAGCCCCTATAAAGTCAAAGAAGTCAAGTTTTCTAGAAGCTCCTAGAAGAATTTTACTAGTCAAAGTAGTTGTAACTAGGAGTTAATCATGGGTAAAGTTGTTGCAATAAGAAAATAATTAAAAATAAATTAATTGCAACAAGAAATAGTGAGTTACTATTTATGGTAAAGTGGTTGCAAGGGGGTAAAGTCGTTGAAAGTGGGTTATCCCTAAAAGAGGGAAGTTGGGTAAAATAGTTAGAAGATAACCCCAAAAGGAAGCTACTTGGATAGTATAAATAAGAGAGCAAGGGTCTATCATTACCACCTAATTGAGCACATTTAATATCTCTTTTGTGAATTGTTATGGTTAGGTATCATTGAGAAATATAAAGCAGTGAGTCTGAAGCAACAACGAAAGAAGTTGCAGGAATTGAAGGGTTGGGACTGTGGGTACTGACCTAGGGTTTTACTGAAGACATCCACAGGTTGCAGTATTACAAGGGCATGGATATCCGCAGGCCATAGTGGGACAAAGCGCAGATACCTGTGAGTTTACCGAAGACAGAGCGCAGATCTGTTGCCAAAGTTGAAAAGGAAGTTCATATCTATCATTAGTGACAAGTTCTAGAGTTGAGAAGAGGCTACATGAAGGACCAACAATGAGAAGGTACAACATAGCTATCTACAGTAACAAAAGGTATGTTATATGATTATATTAAGTAGATCTTCGGTGAATGCTTGGGGTACAGTCATGGGAGATTGAGATTTTTCCTTTGAGAGACTATTGGTTGTATGGTATATTCTGTATAAGACAGATTTATAGGGATACATTGCTACTGTATTGGTTGTTTGTTGTTGGGTTACTTCGTTGGGCATCTTGTTAAGACATATCCTATGTTGTTTGGAGTATGGTTGAGGGTTTATGGTTGAGACATATTGTTATAAATACAGGTAATGATTGCATAATAGTGAGAGGTTGATGTATGGTTATTGTAAGGGTTTCTTATATCACACAAGATCAATGAGAAATATGTATGAACCTAGTACATGGTTGTGTTAGATCTGCTTGGATATTGGATGAGTATTATTTTCTATCAGATCAACCAGTTTGTGAGCAGATACAAAGAGATCAGACAGTGACCGAGACTGAGACAATGACACACACAGAGTGACAAAGGCAACATCTGTGATACTAGCAAAGCTTTGTGCTAGTCTGCGTGTTGCAACAAATAGAGGTGCGAACATCCACGAGTCGCAGTAAAGAAAGGCATGAACATCCACGTGTTGCAAAATAGATAGGTCACAGATCTACAGGAATTTTTTTGAAGAATATTGCTACAGGTTGTGACAGATTTTCAGTGATAGTTGTGATAGTGACAGTGACAGGTTGTCTACATTTGGAATTTATATTTAGGGTGGTTGGACGGGGAAATGATAGGTGGTTGTAGCCACATTCCGGTTGTAGCCGAAGAAAATAGGGGGTTGTATCCTACTTCTGGTTGGAGCAAGAAAATTGGGGAGTTGGAGCTCACCTCATGTTGTAGCCTGAGAATGTAGGGGGTTGGAGACTCCTTCTAGTTGGAGCTGGAAAACAAAGGAATTTGGTGCTTCCAATGAATGTACTTCTTAAAGACATATAAGAAAAAACATTCTGTATTTTTCTCCCGCATTGGGTTTCCACGTAAAAATATTGGTGTATTGTGTATGTGTATGATTGCTCATTGTTCATGGTTTTTTTATTCTGCACTTATTGAATGATATTGGTAAACTTATCATAAGGTTAACAACACTTATATACACCGTGGTTAAAAAGGATTAAAAAACATTATTATTGATTCAACCCCCCCCCCTCTCAGTAATCCAACAAATCTAAATATGGGCACAATACATCATTAATCAATATCGTAAATGTATTTGGTGCATTACATAAACCAAATGGCATAACCAACCATTCATACAAACCTTGCTTTGTTTTGAAGACGATCTTCTAGGTGTATTCTTCTTTGACACGTATGTTAGCACTCTATAAATTTTGTTTGGCTGAATAGACAAATGACAGATGTAACTCTTTCAACTAGATTTAGAGCTGAGGCACTAGCTTGCTCAACTCATAGAGGGATCTCTCATGTCACTTGATGTTTCTTTGGAAATTGGTGGCTAGATTTGGTTTGTTTTGGGGTTTTTTAACAAAATGATTGGAAAAAAAGAAGATAACATTTGGGCCATGGGGTCTGGAATAAATAGAACACATTATCAAACCTAATAACTATTTAGAGGAAAAGGCTAAATCAGGTAGTGAGTCTGAGTTTATATCTGAAAATTTTGCATGACATCAGAAGAAAAAGAAACACATAACTACATCAGAGCATTACATAGATGAATTCTGAATAAGTTAAGAAGAGAGAAACATAGTCTAAATTGCTAAGCCAAGAGCATTAAATAATGAATTATGGGCCTCTAAATCTCCAATTTAGACATAAGGAAGTGTAAATGAATTATATGCTTATCGGAAATACGTACTATGAGGGGAAAACAAGACTCATATCACTGTTAGTTAGAATCTTTTTGTAAACAATCCAAAATCTGCCTCTACATTTATATATTCATACTAGCCCCAAAATTTACAAAAGTATTCCTGCACAAAGGGCAGGCTCCTCTTTCTCCATGCTTTACATATTTGGGATGATACATATATAGAGAAGGTTCCTTCGTGGAAATCAAAACGTTCAGACTTCTCATAATTCTAAAATTAGAGATGAGTTACAAGGAGGAATGATTTATAATAACCGTTATCCTATTTTAAAGGGACGATTAGGAACAGGTTCATCATTTCTAGGCCCTTTTCTTCGACCGCCATCTTTCCAAAACATGTTGAGATGTACTTATTCCAGTCTAAGAATTTATTTTAGCTCAACGATCTCCTCCTTTAGAGTGACCAACCAGGCCGGTTGATTCTCCCCAATGATTTCAGTCGTTTCGGTCATGTTTTCTGTCTTCTGTCGTTTTCTCCATTTCTTTTTCACAGTTGGCATGTTGATGATTAGGTCCTTCATGATGGGATTTAGCCTGACTTCTAATCCTGGGTCTATAGCAGGTTCTGTATGGAATTTAGTTGCTAATGTGCGTGCAATTTCCCTTTCCTTCTTACTAGTAGATAAACCCGCCATGTTACTTGAATGACCTATTTTACTGGATATGGCTTCAATGGCTTTGTCCATGTATCCCAGTATCATGGACACCAAGATGTTCCTTTCAGAAATTAGAGATTCAATCTTACGGATGAGATGATACCCTCATAATTGAGAATCGATAGTTATAGAGATCCAATCACGAATTACTGACAGAGTCACATGTAGGTATGTTGGTTTACCACGTTTGGTTAATCCATTTCAAATGATGAGTTAGTTATAGGGAGGTGTTCACCTGACATCATACGGTTGTGAAATACCGAATGAGTGAAGCGAGGTGATTCTGGCTAGCTGTCGCCCGCCCCACGAGTGGTTGATTTGACGTATTGAAACATGTGACATCAGGGCTTTTGCAAAAGTGGTTTTAGGCAACCTGCCTTTCGCCCCGATGTATCTCTAGAGGCGTCGCACATCCACTTTAAAAACCACAATGGTTTTCCCCGGTCCGCCTTTACATGGTTAAGTCCCGTGCAAGTTCACCGCCCGATATGGGCCCCAACCGTTGATCTTGGTCATTTTACAATCGACGGTCTGGAAAGTTACACCTTTTGTGCCTCTGCTATATTTGTCCATACGCTGCCATATATGTCCCGGTCCTCTAAATTATCAATTCTCAAAACTATGACACTTCCACGACGATGTAGCTCTTGCTAAATTTTCGAGACTCGGATCATATTTGAAAATTGTTATGGTGATAACATAGGCTCCAACTGGGGATGTTATCCTCCCTGTGAGGTAGCAAAGAATTCGTAGGCACAGTGCCTGATCCATTGGACTAATCCAAAAATAGGTGTGTGTACCCTGCTCCTACCATATCACCAGTGTCTGCTGAAGTCCAAACTCTGCACGCTGCTCTCAATTGGATACTAAACACTGAATATACTGTTGAAACTGACTGTACATAATATTGGAAATATAAACTAAAAAACGCTTGTCCAAAAAGCTTATTCGTACATTCCTACCTACCCTAAAATGCTAAAATGAATACTCAATCAAGTGATGCTAAAGTGCCAATGCAACCAATCAAGCAATTGGCTTCCTGATCTTTCTCCGCTCACATCTTTCTTATGAAGGCAGACAAATGTAAAAGATGGCATCTGGAAACAAAATTTGAATCTAAAATCTAGGTTTATGAATGAAACAAACTCCTCCTTCACTGATGACTGTAATAGGATGGCCACCGGATCTTGAAAACCATGAAAAATCATTTCTTCTTGGAGAGCAAAAACAAAAATACAAGACTCTTTCGTAAGTGTTTGTTGTTCTTGCTTTATTTCTTTTGTTTTGAGAACATTTTCAAATGAAATGGCAGTAATAGGTTTGTCTACTTCTCCATGCATCTCAAGAAAAACATTCATACATTCTTGAACATCTTCGAATATGACGACCATATTATGTGCATCAAGGCTATCCTCTTGTTCATCAAACAATTCTGATTTGGTTTCATTAAACTTCTGGAAATTTGTTTGAGAACTGCCATTTTGAATTTCAAATGAATTAATAGAAATAAGTTCCTGCTCATAATATTCTTGCAAATGCGAAAAGCTGACATCATGAACTATTTCACAGTATAGAGTTCTCATGGATGTATTTCCAAAACCCTCATCTGTGTCTATGTTGTTTAGAAATTGAACCAGTATGTCATTCTCAGGGGAAGAAAGACAACTTTGAAACACTTCTTCATGCTGGAAACATTGTTGAATATCCATATTTGTTTTAGGCGAATGGTAATGGCCTTGAACAACAATCTTTTGAGCATCTTCTTCTTCTTTTTCAGGCTGATAGCTGAGCATAGGCTGTAGATCCGAGCTAAAATAACTTTTCACGTGATCATCAATATGGTTATCATTATTGGCTAATCTACTTCTCTCTTTGTATTCACCATCATGTCCGGTGGATTCTTTCCTTGAGACGTTACAAATATTTTGCTTCAACAATTTGAAAGAAGCAAAACAAAATGGTAAGGTTGTCTCACCTGATTCAATACTTTCTCCAGTCTCTTTACTGTGGGCATATTTCTGAACATGCCCATTTTTAGTTTCATCTTCAACTAATGACTGCACCTCTGAACCGATGGAAAACACATGAGAAGAATGTTGCAACATCTCATTAATTTGTTCCATTGATTTATTGTGATTTTGCATTAGTGCAAATTCATTTGCCTCCACAATGATCTTAGAGTTCTCTTTCAACAATTTAAATGCAACAAAGCACAAAGGTAGAGAATTTTCTTCAGCTGACCCAATACTTTGCTCTTTATAACTGTGATATGTAGGTTGATTTATCTCACTATACTGCTGAAAAAGAACATCTTCAATATCATAATCATCTTCATACTTGTCATATACAGG
>SNQJ01S0284927.1:0-11021 GCA_010110895.2 Picea sitchensis | reverse complement strand
GCAATCTCGGGTGTTAGAGGTTCAAAGTGTTAAAGAAAAATCCCCGATATAACAAGTATTGAAAGGTTAATTAACATTGGTAAAACCAGATTAATTAAGCTAAATCAATATATCCCATGTTTTGATGCTTGCACGATTTACGAGGTATCCTTATTTCTTCCATATGCCAACTGACATTTCAAACCACCAAAATTTATTGCATTAATTATGAAATAATGTGAATCGACGAATAAAGATTGGGTTTTTATGGCTAAATTTATTTCTAAACATGATTTGACAGATCTCTTCTAAAAAGTACCGAGTTTTTGAATATATATAGAACTGTTACTCATTATAACAAATGCATTTCAATATTATGTAGAGCACACTTTCTCAGCAAGCTAACTTCTGTATGTATACGTATTTTTATCGCAGAAGAGCTAAAGCGGGATCTCCAGTCATGGCCCTGCGAAAAGCATCCAAATCTAGTGTTGAGGTTTTGGGACAAGGTTCGGACAACGTCGCTGATACTTCACCTCGAAGTGTCGAATATGTCCCGAACTGGTTGTTCATTTTCGATGTTCTGTAGGCCGAATTAGTGGATTATTCCGATGATTCCAGCGACAATGAAAAAGATGACATAACCACCAAGTATAAGATCGTCATTCAATCCGGAATGCACAAAGTAGCGGCCAGGCCACGACTACTCCCCTATTATGATATGGTCCGATGGGAATTAGACCATGTGGACTTACCAACCAGAACCATCATGAATGAGCACAAGGTCACCATCAGGACTTTCGGGCCTAAACATCTGCAAGCCATGTATAAGCTAGCCACAATGTCCGACTTTACCTATGGTGTCGAATTCTTGGACACGTTCAAACAGAAGGAATGTGTGCAGTATGATAAAACCATGTCTAGCTTAATAAAAGATTGGGTTTCGCACCCTATGAAGTTCAGGGAAGACAGTCATGGTATATATTCAATAGCTTCCTTACAACTGCAGTACAAGTATGTAGCTATGATGACATGAAGATTATACGGGAGGGAGGACACCTCACATTTCTTTCTTTAATGGGTGCCTCTAATATTTCGAGTCGCCGAAGGTTATTCCTTCGACTGGGCGAAAATGTTGTCCGATAGCTTGACCAGTCGGGTTACGGAGTATCGGGAGAAGAAAGAGAGAGGAAAACTTTCTTCATTTTTTTATGTCTTCATACATTATGGACATCGTGTGCTTTCTAACACCATTTCCATTAATGAGCTGGAGTTGGACTCCAGCAGAGGATGAGCCTATCCACGTCTATCATGCAAAATTATGGGAAAACAAAGAGACAGATTTCGTGTATGAAATCTTCAACTGGGTAATGGTGCCTCTGCATGACACTATTTTCGGTCACCCGCCACCCAGGATCTCGGACAGTATAGTGACAAATTTGAGCAGCATAGCTGATTGGTATGTAGAATCTGAATTCTCATATCTCGGAGTTTTTGGGGCTTCTGTTCCCCCGCATGCATTTCCATTATTCATTCCCAACAAGATGGCTTGTCGCGAGGTTGCTAGACAAACAATAATCGGTGGTATAAGCAAGGAGCTTAAGGGATACTCAAAGAAGGTATGGCCACATTTTCTTGTTCATTTAAATTCATATTCTTTATTAGATTTTGGGCATGCCAAAGCTGAGGCGACATCCCTTGAAGACCTAAATTTCGTCCTTATTGAATACAAGAAGCACGATCTGCAAAGGGTCGTGAGCAATCATTTGGCCAGTTGCGGACTCAAAATATTTGAACACGAAAATTCACCCTCGGATGACATTTTCCGAGGCGCAAGATCTTATGCTGATATTTTAGCTCAGATAGAAACCTTGGCACCTGAAGAGAAGGCCGATGTTCTGAAATTAAAAGAACATCGACACAATTGTCTTCCCGCAGTATTACGGGGTGAGAATCCGAGTACAACGGAGGTGAAACAAAAAGATGTCGAGGGCTCCAAGGATGCGACTCCCGGTCAAGAAAAACACCAGGACGAGGGAGAGAAAACCAAGAGTCCGAAAGCAGAGATAAAGACTCCCGACCCACCAAAGAAGCAGAGTCTGGTTACTACTCTGGGACTATCAGCGAAGCAAATCGGAGATCCTATCACATAGGTTACTCCCTTGCAGTCAACTCAGGGAAATATTGACGCAGGGTGAATCTTCAATGAAGAGTTGAGGCCTATAAGGGTGGAAGATCTCCCTCCAAATGAGTTCTTCTTCGATAAGAAAATAAAGGCAGTGGTAAAGAGAGAGTTCTACTAGGAAGGGGAATCGACAGTCAAGAAATACAAAGTTATGATTGATGGGAAGGACAAGAAGAATGAACAGTTCACAACCGAAATAGCTGGGACATTAAGTGCATATGCCACAGTGAACCAATTTTCAGTTGGGGTTTTGAAAAACCAGCTTAAACGAAAAAATCGCCTCATCAAGACCCTAGAAGCCAGACTAGCCACAGTGGCAGAGACTGCCAAAGACCAGGAAAGTGTAGGAATAGAGCAGGTTAGTTTGGCCGATAAAAATGAGATAGAACTGCTCAAGACTAAGATCAAACAAGCACAGCTGGTGGTTTTGGATGGTCAGATGCAAGCGAGCCAGCAAAAATATTTGATCAAACAACTACAGGCTAGGGTGGAAATCGCTGAAAGCAAAGTGATAAATATCGGGATGTTCCAATCCCAGGCAATGGAGATTCGGAGAAGAGTCTCTGCGGCCCAACGAAATCTACTCGCCAAGGTAGAGGTGATCCAAGACAACTGCTTGCTGGTTAGTCAAGTTTTGGAGAATTTATCTTCTAGGGAAAGGGAAGTCGGAGAAGCACGGGTCACCTTTCAAGAGGCTGTGATAGCCACAAACAACAGGTATTCAGGAAGTACTCCCAAGTTCACCATTTCAGAGAATACAAGAGGGAACATTCTATTGAAAGAATGGGAGCACAGCATCTCGGAGGGCAAGCTACAAGCCAAGAAGGTAACAAAATCCTTAGAAGAGGATTTTAACTCTATAGATGGTAATCTGCTAGGCATTGATAGCGGAGGTAATGAAGAGACACTGATTCATATGAATATGGCAAAAATCTCACTCGATTTAAATGAAAACGAGGAAAGAGATTCAGCCGAGATCTCCCAAGTGACTATGGTCGACATAGTCCAAATAGACAAATGTATGATTAAACCAAGCGCGCAATTATGCACTATCGACATCATAGACAGATAGATGGAAGACAGGTTGTCGCAATTAGCCTGAGACTGTTACTCTTTTGAAGCCAATTGTCAAGAAGAACCGTCACGGCTGATATCTCGGTTGGTCAAAAGATGTGTCACCTGTACCAAGCATGCACGAGGACAATCTTCTGGCACCAAGTAAAGACAAAGAAGAAGTAATGGAGTGATTTCTCTCCTCCCTATCATAAATGAGAATTTTGCAACGATTGAGATTATTTCTTATTGTAAAACTGTATAAATACACCATAGAAAGAAAGACACCAGGCTGGACCTTTTTGTGTCGATTGTAACAGAGTTTTTACATTTTGAGAGTTAATACAAAGCAAATCTGAAGATTCTCAATTCCATCATGATTGTGTTATGAGTTTGTTTTCTTGTATCTCATATTTTGTTTCATTTCATATTCTTATCTAATGAATGATTCGCTGTAATTTAGTACAACCTCTACTATAGCGAATGAATTTTGGTTTTCTATAATTTTTTACTGTTTTTCCTCTATACCATCTATCAGCAGGTGTAAGACCAGTCAACACTTTCAGAATTCTATATATATATTATGCTTCATCGGGTTATTTCCTTACATTTTTCTTCTTCTGTTTATACATGAGATTCTCCCTTGATAGGAGCCTTACTCGATAGGCAGCTAAATGTTTTCTCCCACCTCATACAATTTTATTAAAATATAACTCAGTTACGGGAAAGAGCCTTTGATTTGCACCCTGTTTTATTTCTGAAGTTGTAAACTCTCTTTTATACGACCAAATTGAGACAACACTTAATTTCCCTCTGAAGTTTTTCTTATTTTACTGTTCCTCCATGACTGTCCATGTATGAACACAGCCCAATATCGAACCTGGATTATCAAATCAAATGCACATTGCCTTAAACCTTTTTGATACTATTCTTAAAACAGCTGCTACCCGGGTTGAACTCAAATGTTCATGGGCATCAATTGAACAGGATATAACCATCCAAGAACAGTTGGAATCTAGACAATGCCAACGTAGAAATCTTCCCTAGTTTCCCTTGCCGAAGGTTGACATTTCTCTCTTCTCTACCCTTTACCCACTTTCGGATGCCTAGACATTGTACTTCTAATCCTTAAGTACAGACTCTGGAACAACAGTCATAATGTATTGAGGGGGTTAGTGTGTTTGGGTAATATTGTATTAGAGGTGATTGGATGAAGCACCATAGTGGTTGAGGGTTATAGTATATTAAGAGGGTTAGTCTATTTAGGGTCATACAATGTTAATGGGGGGATTGATTTAGGGGTCATAACAATTAAGAGTTATAGTGTATTAAGGGTGCTAGCATGTTGAGACTCATATAGTGTTATATAGTGATTGCATAAAAAGATATAAGTTTTAAGCGTAATAGTGTATTTAAGGGGATTAGTGTGTTTGAGGTCATAAATTTGTAGGGGTGATTGATTGAATGGTCACAAATATTAAGGGTCATAGTGCATTCCAGATCATAATGTTCTAGGTTGTTATTATGTTAAGGATCATAGAGGATATTGGTATTAACGTATTAATATGGTTAGGGAGTTTTGGGTTATATTATCAAAGGATGTTATTGCATCAATGCCCATAAGGGTTAAGGGTCATATTGTATTAAGAGGGTGAGTGTGTTCAATTTCATAGAGTTCTAGGGGTGATTGCTTCAAGATTTATATAGGTTAATAGTCATAGTGTATTAATAGGGTTAGTTTTTTGGGGGTCAAAATATGTTGGGGAATTATTGTATCAACATTCATAGAAGTTAAGGGTTATAGTTTATTAAGAGGGTTGGTTTGTTTTAGGTCAAATAATGTTAGGGGGTGATTGCATGAATAATCATAGGGGTTAAGGATGGCCTTTATGTATTAGGGGTTCATTATGTTTAGGTTCATAGTGTGTTAGGGGTGATTACAACAATGGTCATAGGGGTTAAGGGCCATAATGTATTAAGGGGGTTAGTCTATTTGATCCCGTAGAGTGTTAGTGGTGTTGGAAATACTGAGAGGGGGAGGGTGAATCAATATTACCTTCTTCTTTTTTAAATCAGCATTTAATTTGTTCTTTTATTAATCACCACAATAGATCAACAATGGACTTGTATTTAAAATTAATTATATAAATATAATTAACAAGAATTTTAAGGCTTATAAAGAATAATATGATATTGTGAAGGACAACAATCCTCTTTAGAGCACCAACTCTTGGAGACACAAATCCCCTTCCTCAGGGCACCAACCCTAGGAAGCATCAACGCCCTCATCTTTAGGGCACCAAATGATCTACATGGATCTCAGTGGTCATCCACCTCTTCCACTGAATCACCATTTTGAGCCTGCGGTTTTGATAAACCATGATATTCACCCTTTTTATGGGGAATGGAATGTAATGTCATCTTCATTTTTTAATTACAGACATCATTTAATGATTTCCTAGTGGTATTATGTACATGTCTACAACATAACGTTAATGCATCGGATCCCATTAAAAATATGCAATTAAACGCGCTCAGGTTAGAGTAGTATTAGGATGGGTGATCGCTCAGGAAGTCCTAGTGTTTTATATGCCTATGGAATTTTATAAACTTAGTCAAATTTATCCCACATGCATTATGGGAATTGTTCTCCTCTCACTCTCTCATATATAATTGAGGTGAAGGAGGCCCTTTAAGAATGCAATGGAGTGTGATGCAAATCTTCTTTTGAATGAAGCGTAACCAACATCTCTTTCTTTTTAGAGATAAGCTACCCCATTTTTCTAGTTTGTGTTCTACAATGTTTTTCTATCTTATTCAATAAAAGAAGTTCAGTTTCATTGTATTTATGTTTTCTCTTGTATATTTTTGTGTATTTCATTGTTATATATCGGTTATATTTCTTCCTTCATGTCATTCTCAAACTAATCTGGATCAGTGGTATCAGAGTAGTCTGCTCCTTGTCATTTCTCAGAGAAATTCCTCGACGAGGTCAAGGTATAGGGATTTGGGTCTCGAGCTAGTTTCACTTGAGAACAACCACTCTTCCTAGCCCAAGCAACCTCCCATGGTAGAAGAAAGAGAGATGACATAGCAGGAGATCCTTTCAAGATATTACTTGAGGAATCCCTCATGCGAAAAAGGAAAAAGATGATGGACAACTTTGATCACACCCTTCAAAGACTACGGATGGTGACAACCGAAGCATCTTCGACAAGAAACAATTTTGTAAGTGTGATGCCCTTCAAGGTACAAAACAATTTTTATATCCCTTTATTTGAAGACTAGATAGATGTAGATGCTCTAGAAAATTGGTTGAATCCGCTAGAAGGTTATTACTCTGTCCAAAAATTTCCCGACAGTGAAAAGATCACCTTCACGCTTCTTAAATCCCTTCCCTATGTCATATCTTGGTGGGAAGGTTACTAGGAGAGGTACACCATGGAGAAGCCACCTGGGAGGCCTTTGTAGATTCCCTAAAGGATAATTTCTACCCTCTCAAAAACTATAATGAGCAATACATGAGATGGAAAACTCTACGTCAGAAAAGAGACCAAACGGTGGTGGAGTACAAAAACATATTTCATACCTTGCGCTCAAAGTTGGGTATCAAAGACTCTGAGCGACACCTGGTTTTGAAGTACTGCAGTGGTCTACATAGGTACATCCAAACAAAGAGGGATTTCTTGGACATATCCTCACTGGGAGTTGCTTATCGATATGCAGTCAACATTGAGAAGAAATTCAAGAAGCAGATTAAGTGGGAGAAACATGGACAAATAAAGGAAGGCCAACCTCAAGAGAGCTAGTCCCAGATGCAGGAAAAGAAGGGTAATGGGAAGTCTAAGAAATACACCGGAAAGTGGTGTGAGTTCCACAATATCCCTTGGCATAACACTGATGAATGTCTCTCAATACAACCATTGGTGGTCGAGCTCAAAGACAAAGAGTCAAACCTCGACTTGGACCCTGATTCAGAAAATAAAAAAAAAGGAGACAAATCATTGATTTAGAACCCACTACTACTATTGCAACTGCAACAATCCAACAAGAAGAGGATCTTGAGGAGGGGGAGCGAATCTTCCATTCACAGATGTGAATGAAGGGGACCCCACTTCATTTTATTTTTGATAGCAGAATCCAAAAGAACAACATCTCAGCAGAGGTTGTCAAGTAGTTGGATTTGCCAACAACAACACACACGCAACCATACAACATTGGGTGGCTTCACCAGAGTCAAGATATTCATGTCACCCAACAGTGTCTCCTATCCTACGACATCAAGCCCTTCAAGGATGAGGTATTGGGTGATGTTGCCTCATTGGAAGTTTGTGATGTTCTATTAGGCCAGCCATATATGTGGAGGCGTCATGATTTTTATGAGTCTCGACCTTGTAGCATCATTGTTACTCTAGGGGGTCACCTATACTAGATACCATATGTAGTTTCGACTATTGTCACACCAAAACAATGCCACAAAGTAATCTCTCATACTACAAATTTTATCCTCTTCACAATCTGATTAGAAGGTGAACATAAGGACACTACAATCAATACAACCTCAGCCCAATACCTTTCTATCTAGCAGAAGAAGATCGGCAATATTGTAGATGAGTACCAATATGATCTTGTTGCACCTACAAGGGTGCCTCCACACTACCCAATCAAGCAAGGTTATAATAGAACCCTTCATACTCTTCATGTTTCATATTCATCGATAGAGTCCTCCCACACTCAGGTAGATCATGCAGATATATTGGTTGAACAAACCCAACTCCTCCAACAACAGGTTCATGACATCCTTCAACAAGCTAAGAAGGACAAATTCTTCAGCAAGGCAAGCAACACAACAAGCTTTAGATTTAGAAAAATTCTCTCCATATCCCAAGGTAACTTGATGCAATGGGGACCATTTGTTCCTAAGCGGGGAGGAATGATCCATATGGATCTCAATGGCCATCCACCTCTTCCACTGAATCACCATTTTGAGCCCGTGGTTTTGATAAACCATGATATTCACCCTTTTATAGGGAATGGAATGTAATGTCATCTTCATTTTTTAGTTACAGACATCATTTAATGATTTCCTAGTGGTCTTATGTACATGCCTACAACATAGCGTTAATGCATTGGATCCCATTAGAACTCCACAGTTAAGCATGCTCAGGCTAGAGTAGTATTGGGATGGGTGATCGCTCGGGAAGTCCTAGTGTTTTACATGCCTATGGAATTTTATAAATTTAGTCCAATTTATCCCACATGCATCATGGGAATTGTTCTCCTCTCACTCTCTCATATATAATTGAGGTGAAGGAGGCCCTTTAACCATGCAATGGAGTGTGATGTAAATCTTCTTGTGAATGAAGAATAGCCAACATCTCTTTCTTTTTAGAGATAAGCTACCCCATTTTTCCAATTTGTGTTCTACAATGTTTTTCTATCTTATTCAATAATAGAGGTTCGGTTTCACTGTATTTATGTGTTCTCTTCTATATTTTTGTGTATTTCATTGGTATATCTCAGTTATATTTCTTCCTTCATGTAATTCTCAAAATAATCTGGATCAACAACCCTAGGAAGCACCAACTCCCTTGTCTTTAGGGCACCAACCCTAGGAAGCACTAACTCCCTTATCTTTAGGGTACCAACCCTAGGAAGCACAGACTCCCTTATTTTTACACTTTACTTAGTGAAGGATATGAATCCTTCCTTGCTCCTCCCTTCCACCCTCACTGGATAAGTATCATCAATTCCTTTTCTTGGACGTTGCTTGTGCTTTGATCTTTTGATCTATACTGCAGAGACACTTTCTTCTCACCATTCTTTCTTGTTTATATAGTCTTCCAACTGGTGTGAAATTTGAAGCATTGTGTCCCTTTATTTGAACTTTGAACCATTTCACCTCTTCATTTAAATGATAATATTAAACTTTAAATGATGACATTTTCCTTTTTATTATTTATTCATAATGCTCATGATTTAACTCTTCTTTAATCATCACTGTATATTGGTTCATTAGTCTCCAAATCTCAAATTGTTGTGAATTTGAGTCTTAATAAAATAAGCACTCCCTTCAAACCAAAATTTGTGTGACCGTGAGCTCAAAACCACAGGATTATCTATTTCACACGTTATTATGTTAAATCTTTTGTTCTTTCGCCCTTATTATTCTACATGGGACTGTATTAAAATGTTTGAGGTATTATTTACTTCTATCCCCTTTAGCTTCTTTACCTTATCACATGATCGGTGCTGGAACCAGGTTCTCTGGTACTTCATCCTTCAAAACTTTTGGCCTTTGCAGTCATTCAATCCTCCTAGAGTACATTTCGCCGAAGTGGGTATACTTTATTCACTAATATATCAGAGAATCAATATTTAATTTTCCATTACATGGACGATATTGGATTTATCCAGAGGCTTCAAAAAATTCGGTAGTCAAGACTTAATCTGTAGTTGAGTGGATGGTTCTTTTTCACTTTGGGACTTCAACATTTTGGGACTCCAGCCTTTGCAGTCTTCCAACTCTTCCAGAGAAAATTCCTTCGAAGGGTGTATCAACACTACCTGCTTGATAAAATTCACATGTCTGGGATATAGGACCGTAGACTTAGGTACAATAGAGCTCCTGCTCTCTGGTTATTTGACTATTCATAACTCCGGGGCTCCGAGCTACTCAAACTCTGAGATAGTTCAATCCCTGCAGAGTGTTTACCTATCGAATAAGTCGTAAATCTATGGTGACCCCTTGCTACCAGTTGTTAGTAATCCTTACACTATCCTTCCACTGTACTCGATCGAATGGTTGAGAAGGGTTCCTAAGGATATTAGATCAACGAAAAAAAGTTAATTCGTGACTTAGGCCTTCGACACTTTGGGTAGTTTTGTTGGTATTTGTTATAGAAAGATTTTCCTCACCCTATGAAATCTTGCATAGAGGGCCTTATTCCATTTCCCTATGCATACTTATCTTCCCTGTTGATAAAATCCAGAGACAAAAATTAATATTTTTCCACATGTACGCATCTTGCACAGTATACAACATGCATATACGCAGGTTGCTCCACTATAGCCCATGTACATTGGGATTTGTGCCAAAAAATGAAAATTAATGTTGGGTTTCCATGTCATGACAAGAGATCTATGATCCTTGGACTTCCATATATTGGAATTGTTCCGACTCGGCCCTTCAATTCCATTTTGAAGTCTATAAATGGGACAATTCCAAGATATGGAAAGAAGAGAAAGAATTTAAATTTGAGAGCAAAGTTACCGTGGAGAAATTATTTACTTCATATTGAGTATGCATCCCTTTGTCCTTTAAGTATGAACATAGTTTTCATCCCCCAAGCTCTTCCCTTATTGATTGAGAACCTCATTGTTTCTCTCTTATGAGCTTGCCTTTGGTGGAGGATTGAAGTGGTGGAGGCCCATTTGGAAGGAACTTAGTTTCTTGGTTTTGAACCGTGCCGACACGAAAGTCTGTAATATTTTCACTTATGATGATCATTTATTAATAGAAATACTCCTTTCCCATCCAATTGATATCTTAAACATATATGAGTTATTATCCATGGATGTATTTTTTATGTATATTAATGGATTATGCTATCTAATGTGCTAACCTTTTATATTATCCCCATATGCTTGCTTTTCTTGTTCGTTGAGAACTAGTTGCAGGTATATAGCTTTGGGTTCAAGTGCTCAATGATGGACTTCATTGAACATATGGACGAGGTAGGCCTCTTTCTTATCACGCTTGCATATTGGTTTATATAGTATGTTTTTGGGATATATTTGATTT